>JANHFP010001564.1:198526-209882 GCA_032468135.1 Calamaria suluensis
TCAAAACAATTTCTGACTCAAAATTCAGGATTTAAAACTTAAACTTAAAGATCCAAAACCCCTCCCTGTCTTGTGCCCAATAGCTCTGTGTTCTGCCTGCCTGCTCACCTGGCTCTCCGCCTGGCTGCCAGGCAGACAACTAGCGAGATGACCCCATAGACAATTGTGTGTTGCCTTTCAGATTTATTTCATTAATACAATGATCTCATTTTTCTTGCCCTAAGCCATTAGACATAAAACTAATTTTCATTCCAATGAAAAAGATCAAGTTTAATAAGAAAATATAGAAAATAGTAAAAGTATAACATTTTAAATGAATTCTTGATAAATCCCAAGGGTTGAACATCACTGAAAAGTAGCTACCCTCATATGCACAAGAATTTAAATAGTGAATGAAGAAAAAAACCTAGTAAATTGGTACATTTGGCACAACATACTTCCATGTCCTTTCATTACTACATAAAATGTAAAAACATTTTAGACATTAGATTAAAAAAAATTAAAATAATATTTTTCCCTATATGTCTCATTATACCAAGAAATAGAATAACCTTTCTGAACTAGAGTTCTGCAGAACTGTAAGGTTCCATTTGAAATTGTAGCACTTCTGTAACAGACTATGACTGAAAAAAACCCTTCTAAAAAAACTTTACATATCACACACAATGATACATATCACACATTTCAATAATGGGAAATTTTATATGCAACAACTCAGCTGCTGATCTGCCAGTTTGCTCTTGTAAAGGTTGTAAATTGGATTGTACAGGTTAGACGTGAATTGTATTGTGATAGTTTTGCATTTTTATCACTTATGCAGAGGTTCCTTGAGACCATTTCAATGGTTCTTCCATTAAAAAAAAGTTGAAAAAAAGCTGAAATAGAATAACATACTCCAAGTCTAGACTAAATTATATAAGAAAAATACACTTGGGTTGCAATCCTATAGCTATTTTCTTGGGCATAAGCCTCACTTAAGTTGTAAATAGAAAGGATTATAAAGTTTATTTTATTGTAATTCTCTAATTGAAACTTCTTCAAATAATCTTTTATTTCATGAAAATTTGTTCTACAGTTAAAATATTTAGCAACTTTTTGATTCCCACCTATTTTTGATTATATGACATGCATACAAATCACTCAGAAATCCCAATTTAAATTTAAAATTAATTTTATTAATTTTATTTTATAAAATTTTATTTTATTAATTTATAACTCACTATTTGATCTCTTCCTAATGCACATGTGGAAGTGCCATTAGACTCAGCAAGATATGCTTTTGAATAAATTGTCTAGGGTAGAGCTATGTATATTTTTTGCATTTAAATATAAGCATTTGCTTATAAGTTGTTCCTTTCATTCATAAAAAACCTACAATATAAGATCTTTCTTATTCAATAATATACATTTAGACAGTTTTTGTTTGTACAGGTAGTCCTGTGCACAATTGAGCCCAAACTTTCTGTTAAGTGAAAAAATTGTTAAGTGAGTTTTGTCCCATTTTATGACCTTTCTTGCCACAGTTGTTAAGTGAATCACTGCAGTTAATAAATTAGTAACCCAACTGTTAAGTGAATCTGGCTTTCCCATTGACTTTGCTTATCAGATCATAAAAGGTGATCACATGACCTTGGGGAATAGCAATGATCATAAATGTAAACTAGTGGCCAAGTATCTGAATTTTGGTAAGATGGTCATGGGAATGCTGCAAAGGTCGTAATTGTGAAAAACAGTCATACATCACATGTTGTAACTTTGAATGGTCACTAAATGAACTGTTGTAAACTGAGGACTACCTGTATTTAACCTGTTAGAAATGATTTTCTAGAATGTGCTAGTTTATTAAGCATTTAATTTTATATTTTAAACATACTTCCCTAGGTTTAACACTTTTGACTTCAGAGAATACAACATGTAAGAGGTATGCTTTGCAGGCTACAGTTTTAAGAGAAATAAAATGTACATTTTCACTGCAAAATTGTGACACCAACCCTGAATTTATGTAGTTTGTAGATGTAGTAACAAGGCAAACTGGGTTGTTCTTACAGTTTTAATACATGACAAAATAATTTGTAGACTTCTCTCAGTCCATTTCTCCTACTCATTATTCACTTCCCTCAGGGAAAAAAACCCCAATCACTTGCCCTAATTTGTATTTCTAATAGCCAGATCCAGACCCAGTTAAAACCTAGGAGGGGGCTGGTAGGAAAGCAATAGAAGGAAGTCTTATACAGGTCAGCCCACTCCTGCTTACATTTTGCTGGCAGTAGCTTCTCAGTTGTAAGTTCTGCTCTTTAACTGGGCAACCCTTTCCCACTATTCAGACAAAATGGGTGCCTAGAGCAAAGGTTTGGTGTATCTTTCAAGTTCCCCAAGGGATAGGTCACAGGGACCAAGATGTGTTGTATTTCTGACTAGTCCATCAGCTCATCTCTGACCATCAGTCTAGCACTCTTGAAAGATGTGAAGAGGGACGGAGAACTACATGAGTGAAACAACACAGCAAGGTAAAATGAGACAGCAAGAGGGTGAGGCAGTTGACACTAGTGGGTTATTTCTTCTTCAGGCTATTCAGAAATACATTATAGATGCAAAAGCATTGTTGGAATGCAGAAGAGGTAAAGGAGTAAAGGAGGTGGGAATGATCAACAAGGCAAACTTCTTTTGAGAAATGGAATTCCAGAACATGTACAGAAAATATGTTCATGTGTATGGCTTTACATGCTAATTTCACCATACAGGTAATATTCTAAAGGAACACATCTCTAACAAACAATATACCTAACCTCATGTAAGGTCTGTTCTGCAGTCCAGAATAAAGTGGCCAGTAACCACTGACTGGAATAGAGAAGTTGTAATCACAGCAGTTCAAAGGCTAATAGCAGCTAGACAAATCCCAGTCCAATCAAATTGTTGACAAAGCATCCTAATCACATTTGCCCAAAAATTGTGTCAGAAGAAGGAAAACACTTCAATAACTGGAATAGGTAAAGGAAATGTTAAGCTGCCTCTTTTATAGCCCAAGAGTGTGAGAAACCACAAGGCTATAAATTTTATAAATGGTTCAACGGGGTAGTTTGTGCAACTAGAAGAATACAGAGACTCTACAAAACCTTTGGCACTTTCTACCTGCCAGTGTAGGTAGTTCAGTTTTAAGTCACGTCTTTTGTTTTAATACTTTAATACTTCTCAGCAGTCAAAAAACCACAGTGAGGCAACTGAATTATCTCCCGGTCTTTTGTCTCCCGGAATTCACAAAGTAAATCAAGCAGTAGAAACTTCCCCTTCAAGGATTCCGGGCTGCAGGTCCTGCTCTGCGCGTTACTTTGAAAAGCGGCCCGGGGTGCCGCCTCTCACGGAGCAGCCTTCGGAGTTTGGGCTTCCGACGACACGAGTAGCTCACACTGGAAGAGCTTTAGAAACACTCCGTCGCACGAAGCTACCCAGGAAGCTGCTGACATAGCGCAACCCAGCAGCACCGCCAGGCAACGAGGAGAACAGGTAGGCGCCTCCGGCTCCCAGCTGGACCACAGCGCCCAGCACCGTCAGCGGCGTACTTCGGAGCCCGAGAGCAGCGTACAGAGTTCCGGCCACGGAGCCCAAATAAAGGATGGCCAGGCCGCGCCGGTCAGGCTCGCCCAGGAAGCGACTCGGGCCCCGCAAGAAAGCGGCGGCTCCCAACGCAAAGGCCGAGCCCAAGGACCAGAGCAGCGCGAACTTCCTTAGCAGCAGCAGCGAGCCGTAAAGCGCGGCGAGGCCGAAACAGAGAGCAGCTAGCAGCAGACACACGGCGCTCCCCACCAGCCTCTGCCAACGGGACACCCCAGTCGGTAGCCACGGCTCCGGATCCGGCTCGGCCGCCCCCGACCACGTCCCTGTGGCGGGGAAAGGGTTCATGCGCCGCAGCCAGACGCCCAAGCCCGAGCCGCTTTCTTCTGACTCGTCCTGAGGGGGGCTCTGAGCAACTGGCAAAACCGTCGAGCCGCTGCCGCCCTTGGACTGAGCTAAATATTCTTGCAGTTGCCGGTTTAGATCTGCCATCTTGGCGCGAGCCTCTCGGAAATAGGCGGAGACAACAGAGGTTCAAGGAGGCTGCGCTTCGGATCGGTGCTTCTGGACCGGTGGGACGCAGCCTCCTTAATCAAAGCGGCACTGCTGAGCAGACAGTTGGCCGCCTTGGTTTGGTCCCTTTAAAAACAAACAAATAGGCACCAACTTCAAACACGTGATCCTCGCTCAGGCAAGTGCGTGCGTACGTGCAAACAAAGGTTCAAATGGGCGGAGGAGGAGCTTGCGCTGGTATCTCCCAACCTCCTTTCGGCCTCCTAAACGAGAAGAACATTTTCTGGACGCCCTTTGGGCAGGCAACTTCACCTCACGCTTTCGGCTTCAAAGGCGCCAACTGCGCATTCGCAAAAGACAGGAGAAACGGGGGCGATGCTTTCGCACTCTACGGCTATTGGTTGGCAATTGCTAGGGAGAGGGCAGAGGTTTGAACTGTAGCAGTGTTCATATTCAAAAGTTGTGCTCCTTGTTAAGTATTTCAGTTTATTACCCCATAGCGGGAACTTTATGGCCCTAAAGTAGGGCTTTTTTATTTTCACTTTGCTCAGTTCATAATTTCTCAGGAAGAGGACAAAAAAAGACTGCCTACTATTGACCTCACCCCATTCCTAAGAGGTCTGTAAGGGGTGTGCATAAGAGCACCAGTGTGCCTACCGCCCCTGTCCTAATGTTCCCTTTAATTGTATTTTTATGTATTCAATTCATGTTTATACTTATATATATTATCTAATATGTACTCGACAAATAGAATAAATAAAAATAAATAAAATGAAAACCCCCGAAAGTTAGGGACAGTCATGGGGGGAAAATCTGTGTGGTCAGTAGGAATTGAAAATGACATCATATCAGTAATCAAATGAACAAAAATTGTGATATTTCCCATTACTACATTTGTGGTAAGTATACTTTCTCTGTTACATCAACATTCAAAATAAAATAAACTGTTAGCAATTAAACAGATCTTCCACCTGCAATTTCAATCATTATCCAAAAACCTTTTACTATGGTTGCTGCTGATTGCACCTACGTTTTTGGAAAAGAAGTCCAAGTGAATGCAAAAAACAAATTTTCAGTGATGTTGCACTTCATGATCTTGTATGCCTTAAGTAGTTTATCAACCAGCTAAATCTAGTTTGGTTCTTTAGTTACCAAAGAGATTCTCAACATCCTTGAATTCTTTCCAGGTGATTTTCTCTGGCCCCACTAACAAGTCATTGATGGTGTACCTGATCTGTGGACCAACAAAAATGTCTCCCTTAATTTTGGCATCAGTTATTCTTGGAAGCATCTGTCCCAAATAATGAAAACCTTTATTTTGTTCATCACTTTCACAATTTTTTTCAGTTTTATGTAAGGTGTGTGAAGCAAAGGCAAAAATATTTTGGGGGGGTCAACAAGTGGTTCGTGCCAAATGTTTCTGTGCTGGAACCAAACTCTTTGAGAATGGTCATTTCTTTTTAATGTAATGTCATTCTCTTCCACAACTGTCCCATTTATATAAGTATACTTGATATATCTGAGCTGCATTCCAAGCAGCAGAGCCATTACTTTTAAGTTCCCACAATATTCCAGTTGTACTTGGTGTACTGAATGTTTTTGTATGCTGCTTTCATGCATGCAGCATAGCTAACAAGTACTGAAGGGTCTACATTGCCATTTTGTAAAAACATATAGGTTAAATTGCAGGTTATTTTTGTGATTAGCAGCCAGAAATCTATAAGACATGCCCAAAAGTGTTCAGGAAGCAAAATCCAGTAGAATAAGGTTGGATTATTATTGCAGTGACCCTTAAGATATTATAAGTGCAGTAATAAACACACCTGAACTGCTTTGGTCCACCCCAGGCTCATTTACAACATACTCCACTTCCAGATATCTATCTTCATAATATTTTGATTATATAGATATATACCAATCCATGTATTCTTGGCAATGTACTCTTGGATCCAGGCTCTTGGCAATGTTCTACCTCATGTTTTCAAATTCCCCAAGCTCATCCCTGAAAAAGAGATCAAAATTTGTATCAATCCTATATGCTAGATATGCATTCATTACAACTTTACTGGCAATGAAAATTATTTTTGTTTAAATTTCATAATTTAATTTTATTAATACTTAAATTAATAATGTAAGCGTTAACAATATTATTGCACTAAATTTATCTGCTTAAATTTTTGTCATATTCTGACAAAATACAATGCATGCATAGATCATTTTCTTCATTTTAGCTTGATTTGACCATATTGGGGGAGTAACACTGAAATTGTTGAATGGCTAATGGCAAATCCACCCTCCCACCCTCCCCTGTATATTCTGTGCCCTCGCCCCCCACCTTTTAGTTGTAACCTGTATTTTTATTGTGCTTATCGATGTATTTTTTTTATGGTTTTACTGCTTTTAATGTTGTAAGTAGCATAGAGCCACCTCTAAGTGACATGGACCGCAAACAAATTTAATAGATATATTCTGTAATAGTGGCTGTTTGGACATAATGAACTAAAGTGAGAACCACTCACAACCACAGTTGAGTCCAAAATTTATGTTGCCAAGTGAGACATCTGTGAAGTGAGTTTTGCCCCATTTTACGACTTTTCTTGCCACAGTTGTTAAGTGAATTATTGCAGTTGAGTTAGTCGTTAAGTGAATCTGGCTTCCCCACTGACTTTGATTGTCAAAAGGTCGCAAAAGGGGGTCACGTGGTCCAAGAGCTCTCCAGCCGTCATAAATATGAATCAGTTTCCAAGTGGCTGAATTTTGATCATGTGAAGATGGGGATGCTGCAACCCCTTGTGAAAAATGGCGATGTCACTTTTTTCAGTGCCCTTGTAACTTTGAACAGTCCAAACTTCGAGGACTAGCTGCATTTGCTGACCTTTTGTGAGATGGACAGCTTTACAAAATTGTACTGGAATATTAATAATATTCCTAAAAAGATGCCAACATACAATGGCCATAGGCACAGAATGAGGCAGGCATCGTAGTTCTAATGATAATCCTTACAAGGATTATTAGAGAATCTCTGGAGTAAGAAAGCCACAGCCCTATAGGAGCTGCGGTTTGTTTTCTACCGTCCAGCACTATGAAGTCCCGCCGCACAGGACTGCCGCCCTCGCTATTTCATTATTTATTATTTCATTCCCTTTCTAGGAAAAATATGTGCCGGGCTGAGGGGCGGGAGGAAGATCAGGCCGCCTGTCCTGACCTAGAGGGGCGGCCCGCCTACGGCAGCCAGCACCGGGCGTAGGACAAGAGCAGGCGGGCTGCGGGGCGGCTGCAGGCGGGACCGGAGTGCTCTAGCGCGCTGCCCGTCGTTGTCCCCACGACCCCCGCACCGCAAGTCTCCGGCCAGGAGTGCTTTGGACCCACGGCCGCCATGACGGGCAGGTAAGAGGAGAAACACAGCGAGTCCCCCCGCAGACGCCTGGCAGGGCGGGTAATGACGGAACGCCGAAACAGCTTCGGCTCCCTCTCCACGGGACCGCTCGCGCTCCGTGACCGCTGTCCCGAGTGGCTCAGTAGCTGCCAGGACTCCCCCCCCCCTTTCGCGGAAATTAAAAAAAGGAATTGTCGGGTTTTGCAGTCGTGATCTTTCGGGGAGGGGGGGGTGGACTTGTGAAAATGACTGCTAGCTGGAGAGAAAGCTTTGCCTGTTAACCTTTGTCCTACACATATTTACTTGAGGGGAAGAAGTTTCCCTCTTCTGGCTGAAACCGCTCATATCTCTTATACGCGATGCCATCGTTTTTGCTTTAAGAGGCCTTTGAAAACCAAATGCCTGTTTTCAACAGCAGATGGCAGCTCCTGACTTTCGCTGATGGCAAAAAGGAAAGCGGACATCATCAATCTTGATGTGTACTTAGATGGGAGACCATAGGGAAATCCAGTTTTTCAATTCCAGACTGGAAAATTTAAAAAAAAATCGTTGAAAAAAGGCAATATACTGCTGCTGTATTCCCTATAATTAAACAAGTGGAATGTAAAATGCACTTGCTACTTCGGGCTGGTTTTCTCTCAAACAATCTTTATGGTTGTCTTGTTAGCTAATAAACTATTATAGAATTGTGAGATATAGCAAACAGGCACTTTATATAGTGAAAGCTTTTATCCTGTTGACTCTTCAGAAACCTGTTTAAATCTTAGACTTTATTATTTGCCTCTCTGAACCTTTGAACCTACTCGAAATAAAATTCCCTATATTACTATCTGTTCCCTATACTTACTACCAGGCTTGAAATGTTAGATCTGGACAGCCTCGAACTATGCCACCTACATTCTGATCTAGGCTTAGTTCATAAGATTATTTACCAAAATGCCCTACCTATAAATGAATATTTTAATTTCAACCACAACACCACAAGGGCTATTGATAGATTCAAATTCAATGTAAATCGCTCTAATTTAGACTGTAGGAAGTCCAATTTCTGCAGTAGAAATTCTGGAACCCCCTACCTGATCCTATCGTTAGTCTCACTAATCTCCGTGCTTTTTCCCTTAAACTGTCTACCATGGACCTTTCATGCTTTTTAAGAGGTCCTTAAGGGGGCATGCATAGGTGCACCTGCGTGCCTACCACCCCTGTCCTACTGTTCCCATCCATTTGTAATCATCGCATGGGTTTAGCTATGTTTTCCGTCTATATCTTTAGATGTGCCAATTTTTGTGCCAATGTTTATGTTTATATTGTTACTTGTTTCCTTGTAGCTGTTGACAAATTAAATAAATTAAAATAAAATAAATAAAATTATAGGTGTTTTTCACCAGATATTGAATTGATTGTATGTTATTGTAAATTTGTGCTAATTTACTATCTATAACTTCTGCCAACCTAGCAGTTTCGAAAGCATGTAAAAATGCAAGTAGAAAAAATAGGGACCACCTTTGGTGGGAAGGTAACAGCGCTTCATGTGCCTTTAGCATTTAATCATGCCAGCCACATGACCATGGAGACATCTTTGGACAGCGCTGGCTCTTCAGCTTTGAAACGGAGATGAGCACCGGCCCCTAGAGTCGTAAACGACTAGCACATATGTGCGAGGGAAACCTTTACTATCTATAAAATAATTTTAAACAATAAAATACAGTTGGGTAGAGTGAATACTGTGCAGATGTATGTTGGAAAAATCAATGCATTTACTGGCAAAACCAGTAAAAATGCAGAATTGTTCATATAGATTGTTAAAAGAATTTCTCAGGAAAAAACTGTAAACAGCATTATAAGATTCTGGGCAGATTTTGGTCTGATTTTAGTCTGCTTTTATTTGGAGCAACTCTGCTGTAAAGAGGTTCCAAGTTGCATAAAATAGGGAGAGTATACAAAATAGGGAGAGTAGTTACTGAGAACATAAATACAGGTTGAATAAAAAATAGTTTTATGCAATATTTCTAGCTAGCATTATTACTATTCCTTGGAATGGGCTGCTTTTGAAATCAATTTCGCCCTTGTTTTATGGATTTTTTCCCCAACTGTTTATAGATTGTTTTCTTTTTATCAAATGGTCCTCAGCACTGTTTCTAATTTCTTCTCCAATACATTGTTTCTCATGCTAAAGCCTTTCACTTTTCAAATGGACAGCTGGGAGGATTTCTTGTACTGTGCTAAAATGAGCTTCCTTCCTTTTGTTTGAGATAAAGATATGCATCCTGAGGAAATCTACTGTTTGTGTGACATTCACCTGACATTTGGAATTTTGTGAAGGCAATTATATTTGCTCTTACTATTGTATTAATTGCTTACTATTCTGTTATTATTATTGGAAAATAAGAATTCTGCATTTTCATTTTGTTTTGCATAATACATCAATCCCATCAAAAAAAAATGTGGAAATAGCAATAATAAATCATGAGAGTCTGAACTGATGAGACTCTTATTAACCTAATAGTGAACTCTTAGCCTATTTTTGTGTTTTGAGAATACAAATTTTAGCATTCAGGGTTATTCAGAAAGTAATGTTCTGAACATATATTTCCTACATGATTAAAAACAATATGTAGTTCATGAACTATTTGGTATAAAATTGAGCTAAATTATAATGAAAGCACATAAATACTTACAAGCAAAAATGTTTCCCCTGTCCAGTCATGTCTGACTCTAAGGAGTCATCTCTGTCTAAGGTCTAAATTCATCTCTGCTCTTAGCTGAATGGGCCAATATCATCCGAAGATATTTCTGTAGTCATATGACCAGCATAACTATATGAGGCACAAGGAACACTATTACCTTCCCATCAAAGTGGTACCTATTTAACTACTCTCATTTTCCTGCTTTCAAACTGCTAGGTGGGCAGAAGCTGTGGCATGTAATGGGTGTTCACACCCCATTGACTCTTGAACCTGAGCTATCAGCTTTGCAGCTGACAAGCTCAGTGTCTAACTGCTGAGCCTTCATGCCTCCACAAGCAAATAAATAAATACCTATTATAAATTTTTCATTGTTATGATTCAGTATTTCTTTTCTGATATAAATTATCACATCTTTTAAAACTATAGCTGTCCAAAGAATTATGAACCCACAATTAATGGATTATGACAGTAGGGCAGACTAGCAGAGAAGTAGCATAGATGAGTCATTACCAATCTTACCCTATGTAATAAATATAACAGAATCCTGTAAACTTATAATTATTCTTACTTGGGGAACCTTGACATTTTCCCTACTTGAATGAATCTTGATCATTTAATAGATGACTGATGAGATTTAAGAGATAAAGACCTCTGACATAAGATATGTTATCATGTCTATGTATGATAATAGCAAATTAGATAATAAACATTCATAGCGTACCCAAGATCTTTTATTTATAGGTCTGTGAAAACAATTAGTCCAGAAATTGGAGAATTTGTAAGGCTACTCTGCTGAGCCTTTGGCAATGATTGCTTTAAAATGTTATTAGTAATACTGCTGCCAACAATCTTTATAAAATCAAGTTATATTTGGGGAGGTTGTTAAAAATAAATGTTTGTATGTTTGCATATTAGAGTTTGATACCTTACCTTACTCCTAAGATTGAGAGTTTTTTTACAACGTTTCGACGAGGTCACATTTGTCATCTTCAGGCTGGAGCCCTTGGCCTTGTGCTGTGCGAGCAGAGTTAGATCGGCTAAGAGTTAGATCAGAGTTATAACGAGTTATAGAGTTATAACAGAGTTAGAATATATATATATTCTGTATATATGTGTGTGTGTTTTTTTTGTGGAGGGACCTGGTTACTCAAATATGAGAGGGAGCGACTTCCTTCCTTTTGCCTTTCAGCTCATCTCCAGAGACTATCCAGGCAGTACTTTATACGACAAC
>JANHFP010001564.1:217403-227526 GCA_032468135.1 Calamaria suluensis
GAGTCCTCGGAGATGGGGCGGTATATAAATCAAATAAATAAATAAATAAATAAATAAATATTGATGAGGGAATACTATTGCTTTCGGTCTGCACACATTACAGTTCTTGGTATGGTAAATATTTGATATTTTTTCTTTCAGTTTGAAGGGAGAAAATATTGTGAGCATGACTTCCAGATGCTATTTGCACCATGCTGTGGGGAATGTGGTAAGATTTCCACATAAATTATTCAAATCTATTTTTGTCTGTTTATACTGTAACAATGTTTGTAAACATCTGATTATGAGATTCTGGGTTTTCTATAACTAACTTCTTAAGGGGAGGCACTAGAGAGCAAATTAAAAAGAAAAAATATAATTTATTTATGATTCCACTGGTCATAGGTAAGAACAAAAATAATACATGGAAAACTGTACTTTTTTAAAAAGACATTCAGAACTTTGTAAGGGAATCTTTGTTGTTCAGTGAAATAGATATTAGTTCTGTCTCTAACAAAACTAGATTTGTCTCAGTTACCTTGAGCAAGTTAGACATACTGTTTCTCATTTCTGTAATAAAGCAGACTACAAAATCTCTTTTAAAAATTTGCTACCCAACTACTACTATAGAATTCTAAGGACGAGGGAGTCTTCTGAAATGAATTAATTATTATCCCTTATAAAGTGTGGTATTTCTGTTTCAAGGTGAATTCATCATTGGCCGAGTCATCAAAGCAATGAACAATAATTGGCATCCCGAATGTTTTCGTTGTGAACTGTGTGATGTAGTTCTTGCTGATTTAGGTTTTGTGAAGAATGCTGGCAGGTAAGAATAGATAGATAAAACTGTGTTGCATTTTATATGTTAAAATGTTAGTAGAGATAGGCATAGAAATTTGTATAAGCTAGTGATAAGTTATGGAAAGGAAGATATGTCTCTAAAAAGTATGGAGATTTGAATGTATTGGGAGCCATTCTCAAAATGGTTATTCTTTTAGACAAAATGCCAGGAAGGAGCTAAGCATTTTTATAAATACAATTGTATTAAGATGGATAATACTTACCAACAGTGTTGGTGAATAGACAGAATTTGCACTATTATAAACAAAATTGCTTTATTCTCCTTTTGAATGTATTTTCCGTTATGTAAGAAATATAACAGTTTTTAAATATACAGAGTACAAATGTGAATATAAAGAGAGTAAAAAACAACAAATGCAAAAATCATTTTTAAAAAAACCCAAAATAGAATAGCCTCAAAATACATGCAGTAACTTTCCATTTACTAGCCTATTCTTAGCATTTATGTTATTTTCCTTAATGAAAATAATTATTGGAAATTAAACATTTGTTTGTGAATTCTCTGAACCTATCATTATGTTTTATATTTCTTCTATCATATTGGCTAATAATTTTTTAGAAAAATTAAAGGCAGTCCTTATGCCTTTCCTTTAGTAGATATTAGGTATTTGTGGTCACAGCATACTTCTATTTAGAAAACAGAACTGAACTGCTAAAATGCAAATGGGAGTAATTTACACTATTTTAGCTAAACATTTAGCTTGTATATGCATGTTCTAAACATACTGGAAAACATCAAAATGTATAAGATGCACAGTATAAAATTGACTAGGATCTGAAATGTAGCACTAGCACTAGCACTTAGACTTATATACTGTTTCACAGCGCTCTCTGAGTGGTTTACATAATTAGCATATTGCCCCCAAGAATTTTATTTTACCCACCTCAGAAGGATAGAAGGCTGAGTCAACAGCCTGGTGAGATTTCAACTGCCAAATTGCAGGCAGCCAGCAGGCAGCAGAAATAGCCTGCAGTACTGCACTCTAACCACTGCACCGCCACCATAATAAACATGATAGTACAAACTTGTGATAGAACTGCAACAAAGTTACATTGGCAAAGTAAATCAGGTAGCTGTACAAGCTCAGTTGCTCCAGCTTCAGATCATCATTGTTCTAAGACACTATGGTAGACTCAGTCTACATTAAGTAGGGATAAGTGCCCAGCTGGACTTATATCTTACATTATCAAAGTGAATTGAGTTAATGATTTGTAGCAAGCTCTCTAAGAATTCATTAAACATATTCAGTCATATTAAAAAATCTGCATATAGAATAAATTGTGGTTTGTACATTCACTGCTATTGAAAATGATATATACAGCCAAAGCTGTAATTAAAAGGAACACTTTGTTCAAATGTGATGTTTGTAATTTATTCATCTTGAGATGTAATAAAAAGCATCAGCAGCTTTTGTATTATTCTACAGATATGCTGGGAGAGTTATAAAGCTTGCTTAAAACTAAACTCCATGTACATAAAAGTCTCAAACGTTTGCACTGTAGATGTAAATGCTGAACAACTTTGGGGCTGATGCAACCTTGTTATATTGCAGACTGCACAAAATAGGATTAGACAGCTTCTGGATATTACTAAAATTTCTCTATCCACTGTATTAATATTTTATATTGTCAATTCTTTCATCACCTATGAACATTTATTTTCTGGAGAAGTTACCAAACTTTTGTTCACTGAAATTTCAATTTATATCCTAATGAAGTTTTAGTAATATCCAGGAGCTATCCAATCCTATTTTGTGCAGAATTATTACTTGGTGCTATTTGCTATGAATCACAAGATTCATAATTTCACACAACCTGTTCTAATTCTTGAAATGGTTATGATAATGTAAAGTTCTCTTAATTGTCTGTAGACACCAAAGAATGCTTATGAAAAATCTTATTGACAATATTTCCACTGATAGTAACATTCAAAAGAGTATTCCAGGAAATCAAAATAATTATGTGTCCTGATAGTCTTTGTAACTATTATCTCTGTAATTCCCGCATACTCACCCATCCAAAAAAATTAAAAATGCTAGGGAAAAGGCAAAAAAGGAAGATACTATCCATCCTGGCCATCAAGGAAAAGCAGGGTTTTCAAAATGGCACCATCTACCACATCACTACTCCTTCCCAGTTAGGATTGTTGTATATGCTTTGTTTCCTTAACAATGAAGTATTAGATCTTGTGTTTTTGTAGAAAAACAGTTCTACTTTCTCTAGGAGATCAAATCATACAGGACAGCAAGCTTTTGTTAAGGAAGTATTTTGTGTTCAGGTATTTACAGTTCAGATTTAGCACTTAAAGAGCTGTCATTTGTTTTCCCATCATAACTCGAAGGTAATCTTGCAACTCTTTTGGGGCAAAACAAACCACATAAGGCCTCTTGAAATTTTTCAGCGACAAAAAAATACATGACCGGATCTAGGGCACCGTTTAAGCTGGTGAGGCATGAAGTAATGCGATTGCCAAGTGCCAGCATCCTCTGCATTGCACAAGAAGTCTTCACACCATCATAATTGAGGATATAAATGTAGCGGTTGACATGATAGGGCACAAAGCAGACCAGGAAGATTGTAAGAACCATGATGATCATTTTGACGGCTTTTTCCTTTAGATGATTTTCAATGCGCTGCCCCTTCTTCAGGCTTCGTATGATCAGTAAGTAGCAGGTTACTGTAGTAAAAAATGGAAAAGTGAATGCGATAGCCAGGGAGACAAGAGCGTGGCGTGATGCTTTCTCTCTGTAGAGTTGGAGGCAGACGGTGGTATTATTAATCTCAACGGTTTGCACACTGATCAAAAGAGGTGCCATGGCCACGGCAACTATAACCCACAGGAAGGCACAGGTCAAATGAGCGTAGAGGGACCTGCGGAGTTTGAGGGACTTCACAGGGTGCACGATAGCTAAGAAGCGATCTATGCTGATGCACATGAGGAAGTAGATGCTCGCATACATGTTGAGGTAGAAAAGAAACCCTGTGAGTCGGCAAGGGAGCTCTCCAAATGGCCAGTGATTGCCTGAAAAGTGGTAGACCAGCCGAGTTGGTAAGATGAGCACAAAGGACAGATCGGCTACAGCAAGATGCATCAGGAAAACGTTGGCAGGGGTATCTGATTTTTGGTCCCGAATGAAGAGCCAGAGTGCCAAAACATTGCCCAAGAAGGCTAGGATGAAATCGAGAAGGTAGAAAATAGCAAAAAGAATGTTTTCCACGTGACTCTCTTTGCCACATTGCTCTGAATTTGACAGGGAAATGTTGAATAACAGGCCTGAAGAGTCTGCTTGGCTGTTCATTCCTCACAACTGGTCTTCAATGTGAGCCTGAAATATCAAATAAATAAACTTGGATGAAAATATTACAATACCAAGAAATCCGTCTTTTATTATTTATTATATGAACTAACAAAAGTTGCTGATTTTTTCCCCCTTGCTATTGGATGTTGAAAAAGCTATCTCCGATCCTCTAGAACAGAGGTCTCCAATCTTGGCAACTTTAAGACTTGTGGACTTGAATCCCTAGAGTTCCTCAGCCAGCAAAGCTCTAGGAATTCAAGTCCACAAGTCTTAAAGTTGCCAAGGTTGGAGACCTCTGCTCTAAAATTAGATACAAAATAAACAAACACATTATATATGGGCAGATGGATTCTGGCCATTCTTTTTATAAATTATGCATGAAAATCAGGTACAATTCTGGGAGAGGATGTTCTATTTTAAATTTTTTGGTAGCCATATTTCATAGGTACATGAAATTATCCCTATACAGAATATGCAATATTATGTTATGTTTTTTTATGTATGTATATGTATATTTGTTTATGTATGTGTGTATGTATATAAGTACCTTCACTTGAAGTTCCACAGAAGCTTACTGTGCATTGCATGCACCGTTTGCTTGATTCAAAGTGCTTTGTAGACAAATCTTTGTACGTAAAAGTGATATAAATACTGGAAAAGCTTCTGTTCCTATGGTTAATCTCATCCAAATCTTTAGGCATAACGAAAAGCATAGAAATAATATAAATGGAAAACAGCATTATTTGGATCTAACTCAAGTATTGCTTGTAACTTAAAATACTTTATACTAATTGCAAGTGCTAATTTTGCAACTAGACTACAGAGTGCTCCAGATATTTTAAAAAGATAAATAAAAAAAAAATCCCCTACAGCAAAAAGGTAGGATTACTTTATGTCTTAATGAAGCTTGAAAAAACATTCCCAAGTTTCCCAGACTTTATTTTGTTTGTATTAATTTTCTAGTGTATTAAGACAATCATAGCTAATTGTCTTAAAATACATTTGAAATCACAGCTACTTCTATTTTCTTAGAACATCAATGCTTTTCATTCTTTATTCATCCAATGTGAATGATACTTCATAATAGTCTTATCAGTATTATGAAAACTAAAAAAAATAAATTTGTATCAATTTGCTGTACCTCGGTGGGTAATTCATTTATAAATGTAATATTTAATTAGCAATCTTCTGTTATGAATACATTTAGTAATATTAAGTAGAACACCCAACTGTGTTCTTATCATTATAGACAGCACCTTTTGAACAGTAATAACATAAACTGTTTGTTTGGAAACACAATACAAGTTAGGAGAAGCTGTATTTTCTAGGCTAATAAATGCTGCCCACTCTGATACCAAAGCTCTTACCTCTTGCAGTTTGCTTGCAGTCCAATCGAGTTGTGATGAAAACCTTTCAGCTCTTTATAACACCAGCAAGTTTAGGAAAAAGAACACAGCTGTAAAAAGTGCCATCAGGGGTTGACTGTAGGAAGTTCAGTGAAAAGGGAGCTGCACTTTATAGAGTTCTGCTAGGTGTGATATTCCTTTATCATCTTGCTCACAGAAGAGGAGGGGAGATAACATGCCTGCTATGAAAGACACTCTTAATTCCAGCCTAAGCTGTTGGAGGAGGGAGTTGCTAATTGTTATTGCATTTATGAATATGCCAATGTTTTCCCTGCTCATTAAAGCCTCTCTCTTTGGACCTCTGCCTTTTACACTGTGCCTTTAGAGTCCTCCGGCTGCCTTAGAGGTCTTGGGGAATATTGCAGAAGGGGAGGGGAAATCTAGTGCTACAGACACAACAGGACATTTCAGAAAGGGATAACTCCATAATGGTGGGAATGCAAGTGAGAAGGACGGCTACCATAGTAACGGCTTTGTGATTCCAAGACCTCCCTTTGCTTTGCACTGGACAAGGATCCATAGGGTAGTAGACAGGGGCTTCCAAATGAGCTGGGCTGCTAATGGTTTATCAGTGGAAAGGGCTGAAGGCCCCTTATTCAGTAAAATGGGAGGGCATTCTTCTTAGGACACTTGCAGTAGGGTCTCTATGTCTTGCCCTGAATAATTATACTTCATTCCACAGAGAGGAGTAAAATTGATGCCTTTATCCTGAGAGCAACACAGCTGCATACTCCCATTTATAAAGAGACGCTGTCTGCTTTCTTTCTGTGAACTGTAGCTCTTGTCTTAGTATCTTCAGCTTTGTGGAGAAAGAGCAGAGAAGACTTGTGAAGCAAGTGTGCTAATAACATTCCTTTCCACTTATGTGGACTGGGCTTTCTATTGGGGACTTGTAAGAAACACAAGATCCACAGTGGCCTCGTGGAACTGAGATTTATTATTAGCTCCTTTCTATTGATAAGGACCGAGAGGCCAAGTGACCTTGCTCGGATCTTTCAGAAAGCCTGGGAGACTGTGTGGCATTAATTTGAGTTGCTTGGCTCTTTTCTAATTGGTATTTGCACAATTGTATCGATCAGTGGCTTTCCATGTTATCCGTGTATTCAGTCTCGCAAATGAACAAAATGGAGTTTGTTCTATATAGGGAAAATTGAAAAATTAAATGCATTTGTATGTATTTGTATGTTTGAAATTTTGTGACTTTTTTAAAACATAAGTACTTGCACAAAAATTCAATTTGCTGAAGAAAATAATGCAGTCATTTACCTAAATCAGTTCAGTGTTAATGTAATTCATGCAATCACAAGCTCCAAATATGGTTTATGAATTAATGTTCTCATTAAGATTCAGAAGCTCTGAAGTCTAACAAGTAATTTGTAAATTACTGTTATTTTAATGATATCTCTAACATTTCTCTTTCCAACTGTACTTTAGACATCTCTGTCGGCCTTGCCACAATCGTGAGAAAGCCAAAGGCTTGGGCAAATATATTTGCCAGAAATGTCACTTGATAATTGATGAACAGCCTCTTATGTTCAGGAACGATTCCTACCATCCAGATCATTTCAGCTGCACCCACTGTGGGTATGTTGGCCATGTGCTAAGTAGTTATAAGTCTCCTTTTACATAGTAAATGATTGAATTGAATCTCCTCTGAACATGAATCATCCATTAAGAAGCTAGATATAAAGTGTCCAAAGTAAAACATTAATTAGATAAATATTTACAATAGAAAACCTTTCTGAGGTTTAATGGACAATGGCTTAGTACCGTTATGGCGAACCTTTGGCACATGTGCCAGAGGTGGCACACATTACCCTCTTTGAAGGCACGTTAGCTGTCACCCCAGTTCAGCCCCGCTGCGCATGCATGTGCCCCTCCCACCAGCCAGCTGGTCTTTGGGTCTCTGCCCATCATGCAGGAGGGTGCATGCAGGCGACTGCAAACACATCCGGGGGGGGGGACATGTGCTCAGGTGCGGGGGGAATGCATGTGTGGGGCCCACATGCGCATTGAGTTTTGGGGCTTTGGGTTCGCACTTTGAGCACTCGGTCCGGAAAAGGTTAGCCATCACTGGCATAGTTTTTCTGATTATTTCTGATTTCTCAAGTACAAGCCACAAGCCAAAATCTACTATTAAAAGGGGTTCTTCCAAAGAATGCATAAGAATGAATAATGAGGAAAAGGAAGTCTAAGGAGTATACTTATATTTAAGAACTTTTCCTCTTTTCATGTTTAGCAAGAAGTCAGGTAAGTGCCAGTTTTAGATTATGTAGTGAATATTACATAATTACTATCTGTGACAAACATTGGTTCCAAAGTCTTAATTGCTAATGTTGTGTATAGGAAGGAATTGACCTCTGATGCCAGGGAGCTGAAAGGAGAGCTCTACTGCCTGCCATGCCATGATAAGATGGGCATTCCAATCTGTGGGGCTTGTCGGCGGCCTATTGAGGGTCGAGTGGTCAATGCTCTAGGAAAACAATGGCACGTTGAGGTGAGAGCTTCCCCAAACTGCTGCTTGCTGGAAATCAATATTGTCCTTCCCTTTTTGATACAATGTGTTTTCCTAATTTAATAAACAGATATTGTCACTGTTCTTCATACGTAATGAAATCAAACTTTATCTTCCATTTAGCTAAATTTGTAGCCTGTCTTGTCCCAGATATATAAATAATAAAAATGCTTGAAACAATAATAGTTGAAACTGTTTTCTGCCTTAAAATATACATTAGATCGGGAAAATTGTGTCCCTCCAAGTTGTGTTGAACTACAGTTCCCAACTTCTGGGAATTATTCTCAGCATGATCCACAATTAAGGATAGAAGGAGGAGGAATTCAAAAAAATCTGAAAGACCACAATTATTGTTATTAATTTAATCATCTTACTAAAATCTTATAGTAAAAACAGTGAATAATTTCCATCATTTTAAGATGGGATGGCTATGAGTGAATCTCTCTTTGTCTTTTGAAATGTAAGTATTGTACAGCAAGTACAAATAAGTACAAATGTTAATCTAAATAGGACAACCAGGGAAAAAAATAAAGTCAGTCGTAAATTATATCAAGATATTTCATAGCTTTATAGAGGATCAGATTAAAATATGATTGAAAGGCAAGTAAAATCCATGAAAATGTTGGAATATACATACAATATTATTTAGTCATTGATACTAGATTAGAAGGGACATGGTGGCTCAGCGGGTAAGGCAGCTGAGTTTGTCGATCGGAAGGTCAGCAGTTCAGCAGTTCTAATCCCTAGTGCCGTGTAATGTGGTGAACTCCTGTTACTTGTCCCAGCTTCTGCCAACCTAGCAGTTTCGAAAGCAAGTAGAAATGCAAGTAGAAAAAATAGGGACCATCTTTGGTGGGAAGGTAACAGCATTCCATGCTTTAGTCATGCCGGCCACATGACCATGGAGATGTCTTCGGACAGTGCTGGCTCTTCGGCTTTGAAACAGAGATGAGCTCCGGCCCCTAGAGTCAGAAACGACTAGCACATATGTGCGAGGGAAACCTTTACTACATTAGAAGATGTGGTTCAAGTCCGTAAGTTACTGGTTGCACTGACTTTCATATACTGTTTTAAATGATATAAGTCAAATTTTATGGTACAGTACATATTTGATGAATATATCCAAATTGTTTTTAATATTTTAAGATAGTTTTATGAATATTCTGTTTTGATATGTTTGATACCAAGGTATTTCATCTTGTGAAAATCTGTGTGAGAATCTATTGTAGAAATATTACCAAATTTAAAAAAACAAATGTCTAAAGAAAAGACAGTATTCCCAGTTTATAACAAACAGATAGTTAGTTAGGAATGCTGCGGTAACAGTGACTCAAAAGGTGTAATTGTGAACATGTTTAGAAACGCTAGAATTCAAATCTAGCACAAATATGAGTGTCATTGATCATGTTTGTTTCACATTAAAATTTGACATTCCACCTCTAATCCTGTGGAATGAAGGTAACATAGGATTCTGGAGTGAAACACAACATATTGTATTGCAGAGTTTGATTCTGGAATATCGAATTCCCATTTCTTCTTGGCTATTTGGTATAATTTAGAAACCAGTATGCAGTAGCATAAAAATGAAATATATTCAGAGTTGGTACTTTCTTAAGACCATTGTTTCTAGTCCAGCATTATTTGAACATCCCCTTGAAGGACTATATACAAAACAATGAAATAACATGAGCTTGATATCTCTGGTTTTGCTTTTTTTCCCATACGAATCTCCTTGGACATATAGTTTATTATGCTTGACATAACAACTCCTTTGACAAAGACCCTTTGAAGTAACATGTCCTTTTAATTTTATAGCATTTTGTTTGTGCCAAATGTGAGAAACCATTCCTGGGACACCGGCATTATGAGAAAAAGGGTCTGGCTTACTGTGAGACTCATTATAATCAGGTAAAGTCTACTGTCCTTTATAAAACACTTTGCTTCTCTTTCTCTTTTTCTTTTGTTTTCTTTGAAGGGAAAGGCATAATGACAGATCCAGAATCGAGAGAGGAGGCACAAGGCAGGGAGGGGTTTTAAGTTTATTTTGAATTTTAAGTTAGAAA
>JANHFP010001564.1:227626-240887 GCA_032468135.1 Calamaria suluensis
AATTTTGTAATTCTGTTTTTTAAATTTTGTAAACCGCCCCGAGTCCTAGGAGATGGGGCGGTATATAAGTCGAAAAATAAATAAATAAATAAATGTTCTTTGAAAGGTATAATGTTTTCCTGTAAGATACAAATTTTGAATGGGTAGATTTTAAAAAAGATAAAATTTAAAGATATAATAGACATACTAGTCTTAATAAGTATTTAACGTCTAGGAATACTTTGCACTTGGGACAGAAATGCAAATCAAGTTGCCTCTAGGTTGGTTAACCATAAATAGTCATTCATTAGTATGAAGGGCAGGAAAAAGAGACATTAGTGCCAAGAGTTTCCTAGGTGGAATCTACTGGAAGAAAACATAATGTCTTGCAGTGGGAAATAAAGCATACTTTATTGTTTGTTGCAAGCGAGGCTGCTCTAAGAAATAGATTATTTTTACTGCGTTGTGCTTCCTTATACAGAAACAAAAAGGTGCTTTAAAAAAACACAGGTTTCCACAGCTTTCTCAAAGGACACGGATCAGTAGTACTGTTCAACTACAAGAGAATCTGTAGTTTAGGGAAATTCAATAGGAATCTCTCATTGCTCCATGGGGCATCCCTGCACTGGGAGACCAGGATCTCAAAGAGGTTTGCTGTGGGTTTTTTTAAAGGGCACACATCAAATTCTCTTTCCTCTCATTTCACATTGTTCAAATTCTTCAGAACTGCTTTTTAGATTACGGTTTGGAGTTGAAGGAAATGTTTCGTTGTTACCTCTCATTTTTCATTACCTGGAGCATCTAACAGGCTTTTACTGGTCATCACATCTGCTGTCCGTTCTTTACAGGTGATTTTAGTGGGGCAAATAAACATTAGAAGTATTTAGTGTTTGGGAAGGTTAACCTAAAGATATTTTAAATATTCAACTAAATTAAAAATATACTCTGTCACACTGATGTAATATTTTCCAATTATTATCAAACACTTATCACCAATTGAAGGAGCCTTCTTCCTGTGTGGCCAAGGGGCCCCTTAACTATAGAATGTATAATTGCTTACGTTAATCTAAGGTGCTCTCAAAGGTCCTCTAAAAGAGATGAACCATGTAATAAGTTAGATCTGAGTTTTTCCAAAGCAACAAGTACAATACTGATTAATTTTTAGGGAAAAACTAGGGAAAAAAATAATCTGAAACTTATGAAGGAAAACCCTTCAAGCATGTAAATAAGCTGTCCTCCCTTCATCAGATCCTCAGCTTATCTGTTATGGATAGATAAAACCAGAGCAACAGCTTTCAACTTCAAAAAATACAGTTCAATAAAGCAAAGTTTTTTCTCTGATTCTGTGCTTTAAAACTGTAAGATAGGCATTTTTTAGGAATTAAAACTTGATTCTTGTCAGTTCTGAGAGAAAAGATGTGCAGGGAGTGAAATTCCGAGCAATAACTCTGATCATGCTTCTAGGGGCACCCATGAATAAACTGTAAGGGCTGAAACATTCCTTCCTTTCAATGAAAATTATTGCTTTTGTTCTTTTTTTATGCAGCTCTTTGGAGACGTCTGCTACAACTGCAGCCATGTGATCGAGGGGGATGGTAAGCTGGAGACTCAATACACCCATTGCAGCTCTGCATGCACAATTTTCAATGATTCTTTTCAAATCTGTCTACTGAATTTGGAACAACGCTACAGTATGATAACATCCTGTATTATTTCTTACTAGTGGTTTCTGCTCTCAACAAAGCTTGGTGTGTAAACTGCTTCTCCTGCTCTACCTGCAACATCAAGCTCACCTTGAAGTAAGTGGCCAGCAATGACTATCCCAGAAGGGATTTTCATAAGAAAGGGATTGAAACAAAACAGTCATGTCTTTATATTCCAGCACACCTGGAATACAGTATCCGGTGCTGGTATAATAGAACTGAACATCTCAAATGCTTAGTGGACTTGAATAATTTCTGAGTATGGGATACTTTAGATTGGAACGGAGGATAATAAATAAGGGCAAAATAGCAGACAATGAAATTTTTCTTTTAAATGTATAAGAATTAAAATATTAGGTTTGTCCTTCATAATGAAGGGTTCCTTTACTGCTCCTGAGAGCTTAGAATCAATGAGCCACAGGACACATAAGTATAACAGAATTGGAAGGGACCTTGAAGGTTTTCTAGTCCAACCCCCTGCTTAAGCAGGAAACCCTATACCATTTCAGATAAATGGTGTCTTAAAAACTTCCAGTATTGAAGCACCACAACTTCTGGAGGCAAGTCATTCCATTGATTAATTATTCTGTCAGGAAATTTTCCTTAGTTCTAGGTTGCTTCTCTCCTTGATTAGTTTCCATCCATTGCTTCTTGTGCTAACTTCAGGTGTTAGAGAATAGGTTGACTCTCTTCTCTGACTACTCCGAAAGTAGTCTTTCTTTCATTATACTAGACATATTTCTACAATTGTTTTTTTCATTTGTTCTACAATTATTACAAAAATTATTAACTACACAATAAAATTAAAGTATTTAACAGTATTGCAGGCACCAACAATATCTTATGCTTGGATAGTCACTTATGAATTCTATTTTAGACCATAGGCATTTATTTGTATGTAGATTTACTACCAGGACTTTGGAGAACTTTGCCCATTAATAGTACCAATAGGGAAAATTTACCTCACATCCTCCCTATTTACATAGTTGTCAAGCCCAACATGGCTTTTCTGAGTAGAATTTAATAGTAATGTATTTTTTCAAAGGAACAAGTTTGTGGAATTTGACATGAAGCCAGTGTGCAAGAAATGCTATGAGAAATTCCCTTTGGAGCTGAAGAAAAGGCTGAAGAAGTTGTCTGAGCTGAACTCCAAGAAAGCACAACCCAAAGCTCTGGATCTGAATTCTGCTTAATTCTGAATTCTGTCTCTGCCTCCTTCACACTGCACTCTTCTTCCCTTGTGGCAATCACCCAAGAATGGTTAAAGGGCCCAAAGACACACAAAACCTTACAAGTTGCATTTTGTAATCTGAATGTTTTCTGCTCAGGTATATTGCACAGAGTCTGGGGGGAGAGGGAAGCTGTGGATATACATGAAGATGCACTATTTTCCTTTTGCTAGAAATGTGTTTTGTGATTATTTTTTCCATCTTTCAGTATCGAAAACCAGATTTATACTATATGTCACAGTATTCCATAAATTGTTAAGGAAGTGGTAGAAGTGGGGAATAGGTTACATTGTACCATTTGTGAACATTATCATAAAATGGCAAGGGACTAATAATTAAGTAGTGATCTAACAATTTCAGTTAAGCCATTGTGACAATAAGATAAATCTCCACTGGTTTTATTAGAGGGCTATAACACTATAATGGTGAAGGTTGATGTGTTTTCTTTTACCAACAAATTTTTTCAGCTGCTGAAACAGATACTAATGGTTAAGCTAAACTTCCTACCAACTATACATTTTCTCACACTGTAAACTAAAAACAGCAGAAAATAAGACCTGAATGGACCAAAACAATTTAGCTAGAAACCTCTACTTTTTGAGGTATAGTGTCTCAGGCAAATATAGCTAGAAGAGATAATTTGGTGGGGGGAGGTGAGGGAGTAGTTCTCAGAATGTTAAATTGTTTCTTCCTGCTTAAAAATGGCATCAGTGATTATTCTGTTAGCAACAAGGTTTTGGGAACAACATTTGGCGTAATTCATATGCTATACTTTACAATTTATCTTTATTGTATTATGATTCTGCTAATGCCATTCCAAATACCTATACTGTATGGTATTATAGCAATACTTTGTTTTTTTTCCATTTTGAACCTAAATAGACAGTTCTTGTAACATAGTACTTGTGTTCTTGTGATCAGAACATGAAATGGAGCAGAATGATTAGTGAAGAGTAAGGTGCCATTGGTTTCTCTTCAGTAATTATGTATATTATCTCTTACGTGGTTTTTATTAGCAATTGTGTTAGGCACAAGAGAGGTCATTTCTTATCTGAAATCATACTTTTTAGTGTAATGGAAAAGAAAAAAATGCACAAGGATTAGCATAGTTTTATAATTAAGAGCAGAGAGCACAGTCTCATTGAATGGATCACTTTCATCAAGACCAGGGGTGTCAAAATGAAGGGCTGCAGGCCTGATCCAACCTGTGAGGTGCTTAAATTTGGTCTGTGGGGCCAGCCTGGAAATATCAAAGGACCAGCCCATGGTCTGTTTTTTGACTCTATGGCCTCCAGCAGCACTTTGCTGGCTGACAATGGGCTGGGCGGAGGACACATGAGGCTGGTTTTTGGGTTCCATGGCTTCCAGCAGCACCCTGCCGACCAAAAACGGGCCACACGGAGGCTCCTGCGTGCCCTGTTTCCAGCTGGCAGAGTGCTGCAGGAGGACTGGATTGGATTGGACTACAATTATGTGGCCTCAAGTAAGTGCCTGATCTGGATAGAAAACAAGCAATATCCTATGTTAATACTACAGTTTAATGGCAGATTTTACATACTGTAGGTCCATTTAATCTACAATCAATGATCTATAATTGACATTGCTGTTACTGAAATTACTGTTAGATCTTGTATTATCATGTTATTTATGCTATTGTATTTTCATTATTAGTTGAATAATAATAATAATACAATAGTATAAATAGCTTTTCTGCCTGGAAAAGCAATTTACTATTAAACAATGGCATATAAATTTAGAAATAAAACGTTTAATGGAGTATGAAGAATAATTAATAAAAGTTTGCCAGTAATATCTGGTAGAAAAGACAGGAAAATATTTATAATAAAGTACTGTGGGAGAAAAAGAAGAGAAAGGAAAAAAATGCATCTTGAGCCGTGTCTAATGCCCTCCATGGCCACGCCTGCCCCCAGCCGCCACCACCCCAGCTCTCAAGCACAACCCTGATGCGGCCCTCAATGAAATTGAGTTTGACACCCCTGATCAAGACCTTCCCATGTGATCTAGTAAGATATTTGAATGTAGGTGTCTGTGAAATGCCATATCCATTTAAGCAAAATAAACAAAGCATTATGTTTATGGTGATTGTCAGTCTGCTATAATGTTGGAACAACCCTTGCAACATCCTAGGGAGGTATATAAGTACTGTCTTCCATTTTTGTTAGAGCAGCAATTACATTGGTAAAGAACAGTGCACAGGTATAAGCAAGAAGTCAAAACACAGAACACCTTGGCCCTTATATACTGTAGCAATTTAGCTTAAAGTGAAAGAGGCAGATATATAAATTATATACCGGTAAATGATAAATCAATTTATTGTAGTGATGTTTTCCTCTGAGGCCATGTTAGATAAACACTCTTAACCTCTTACTAAAATACCCTTTAACCACCATAAAATTGACCAGAAGACTGAAGCTGAATGGTTTCTCCCCCCCCCCCCCCTTTGATGGTGCTATCACAGCTTTCAGCTATTCATATCACCATCATAACCAGAAGCAAGTCAAAACACCCTTTTGCATTATCCTACCCTGAAGACATGAATTATACATATAGCCTGTTTCTTACGAATACTTACTCAGTAACATACACACAGATATAAACAGGTAGGTGCCATAATCTGACATATTTCCAGCTATACAAATAATTCTCAATTTACAAGCACAATTGAGTCTTGATTGTAACTCAATGTAGTCTTGAAGCAAGGCAACAATGTGACCTCCCTCAACAATTGCAGTGCAAGCTCTTTCTGTTGCAGTCGATAAGCAGACTGTACGGGGTGACCTTGGGATGTGGAGGCCCTGTGCCTACCAGCACATGGAAATCCGCTACTGGCTGGGAAGTGACAGCTGGCTAAGCCCACCACACTCCAGCCTGCACAAGGGCCACATTTTCATAGTGATTCAGAAGATTGTGCAACTTAGAGAAGGGATCTAGGTTGCACATAGTGAGAACAATAACGTTTGCTAGTATTTTCTCCACTGGAGAGGAAAATGCTAGTGAAGCTGGTGTTCTGAAAGGCTCTGCGACTCGGTATTCTGAAACTTTCAGACCATCAGCAAAGCTGACTTTCTGAAAGGCTCTGAGCGTGAACGTTTGCTAGTACTGTATTTTTGCCAGATTTGAGCTCCATTCCTCCAGCACGTGGGAGGAAAAGTCCCTCTGTGCACTGGAAGAATGGAACTCAAATCCTCCATCTGCAACCTTTCTTGCAGGCTTTCTCCATTGACTTTCTGAGGAAGCCGGCAGAGAAGATCACAAATGCCGATCACATGATCCCAGGGCGCTTGGCAACTGGTCATGAAAGTAAATAGGTTGCCAAGTGTGCAAAATGAGTCATGTGACAAGGGTGAAAGTGTTGTAATGTTGTTGTTTTTCATAAGTGCTTGTAAAGCGTTTTACAGGCCCTAGTACATGCTCCGTTGCCATTGTGACTGAATGGTGGTTAAATAAATGGTCATAAGTCGAAGACTATCAGCGGTAGTTTCTTCACTGATCACAAACATATGAACATAACCACTACATGACAGATTTTGCTGTTAAATGCAATCAAACAGGTTCATATTATATTATTCAATATCATGAATGTAGATGCACTATGCTTGCTTGCACTATATTGTTGAAGTATTTTTTTTCATATTTTATGTGCATTTCCTTCATCTAAGTTTATAAATGATTCCTGAAGTTAACTCTAATACTGAATGCAGAGTTATTAACCACTGTAACGTACTAATTATCCTGTGGCACTGTTGGCATTGCTAAATATTTAGCAAGATATAATCTTCAATTAAAAGAAACTGCAGGCATTAAAATATTGTGACTAACAGCACAACTTTATATATATATAATGTATACTCAAAAGTAAATCCCTTAAACATAACCTTAACTATTTAGACAACCCTTAACTTTAGCATGGTAAACCACTTCAATTTGTAAGATTTGATGGAGTGTTTTCATTCAATATACTATCTTTCAATGTACAGATATAAAACGTTTTACAAAATGTGCACCCATTTTATAATAGTTTTACTCTGTATTTTTTTCTAACAAAAAGGTAATCCCTGCTGGGTTAAAATATTGTAATTAATTTCTATGGTTGTAATGATAAGCACAGCTATGTATCTTTTAATGATAACATTAAAAACAAGTCACATGCACATCATTGTACTGTTTTTTATCTGTATTAGGTTTCTCTCTGTCTAATAGAAATCATTGTCACAGGAATGTTTCAAATGAATTTCAGTCTAATGCATCTTTCTCTAGAGATAATATTCAAGTATTATACAAAATATTTTCCTTTCCAGTAAAATATGCTTTCATTCAGTTAAGGCTGATTATATTATGGTTGGTCACACAATCAGCCAAATGTTTAGACTAGGTTTTTTATCTACCTAACATGTCCTTCCCAAGGACTAGGAATAGGCAGATGTTGTTTGTTGATGTTAAAGGTACAGTTGCAGGATGTGAACTGTTCCAAGTTACCTTTTACAATTAACTGATGGTGATTTTATTAATGCTGATAGCATTCAAGTGATGCTCCAAATGTTTTGAGATCTCATCCGATTTCAATAAACTTTCATGGTATGCTACCTTCAATGCATCTTCTTCACTGTCCTTTAAATATTTTGCCAATGCCCATTTTTCTTCAACTGTCTGATATACCAGAGTACTTTGAACATTCCACATCAATATGAACTTCTTGTTGAATAAAGTCTATCAACATCAATGCTTGGATGAAGGGCATATATTCATTATCATGATGTTTTTGGTCTTCCTATCCAGGGCTTTTAGTTCTGCTTGAATCCAGTGAACTACTGGCATTTCTCAGGTGTTAATTGCCTTGATAGCATTTCCCCCACTGAGGAACACTTTAAGCTCTTTTTTACTCTCATATGTATTTAGTTCCAATCTTCTTGACTTCAGCTTACATGAGGCATACAGCTTGAAGTATGGTATTTGTAGTGATCCAGACTCAATATTATTTCCATAGGGCAAATTGATTTCTTGCCATTTTATCCACAACCTCTAATTAGGACGTAAAAAGTACATTCACTTTTAAGCAACAGTTTGTCCTGCATATTACTACCTAATATACAATACACTGATTGAACTGCTACAGCTATTTATTTATTTAACATCTGTTCTGCCAAGGGCATCCTTTGATGTAGTCAGAATCATTAAGGACTATGATAAAACCAGATTGTGACAGATTATTCAGGAATTTATTGATTTATATTTAGCTTAGTACCATATTTTTCTGGAAGAAACAAAACTGCATTTATTCTGAATTTGTGTTTTAAAATGAAGAAAATATTTTGATCAAACAAATATGCAAAATATATTTAGTTGCAACATAATGCTGAATTTACATTTCAAATTCAGAAATTCTGCAGTACAGCCCTTATCACCTTGATTTTTCTAATTTCACAGCAACCAGCATCAGCAGCAGACATATCTCATAAAATATATTTATGCATTTCAATTTTTTTTAAAAGTATTTTGAAAAGTATGTAATTTCACTTACACAGAAATATTAGTAATCAATCTATCATACATAGGTGTAGGACAACTTGTGGCCAGCTTGGTGCAGCCATCTTGCCACCAACAAGTCACCTCTGTCAACTCACTGCTGCCAAGTTGCCTCAGGACAACTCCACACAGCCAACTCGCTGGGGGACAACTTTCTGTGGGCAACCGGAAGGACAAACAGGCAAATAAGCAGAGTGCAGAGTAAGCAGAGTGCAAAGCGGCGGCAGCCAGAGACTTCCCATTTTCATATATCCTGACATGCTGCTGCCATTGCTGCCAAGCTCTGGGACATAGAGGCTGAAGAGGGCAGTGGAGATGGGTGTGTGTGTGAAAATGGGACGTATCTGGCCTCCCCTGCCTCCCCACTGCTGCTGCTGCCATCCTCAGCTTCTGCCCAGACCTAGGTGACAGCAGCAGGGGGTTTGTGTATGAAAATGGGAAACCCCTGACTGCTCTGCGCTGTCTTCAACTGCTTGCTCACCAACCCGGTTCTCTCTCCATCGTCCCCAGAGAGTTGTCCCCTAGTGAGCTGGCCATTTGGAGTTGTCTGGCAACTTGGCAGGGAGTTGTCAGAGGTGACTTGGTGGTGAACTGGAGGCAGTGAATTGGCAGCACTGAGCTGGCCACAGCAATTTCAATAGTGGGATTCAGCCAGTTCACAACACTTTGGGAGAACCAGTTGTAAACTTTCTGAGTAGTTTGGTGAACTGGTTGTTGGAAGAAATTATTAGGGCAGAGAACCAGTTGTTAAATTATTTGAATCCCACCACTGGGCAAGTTGTCCCATTCTGGTTACACATATGCATATGACCATTAAGTGCAGAACAATATACCTTCCTCTAGGGCAGGGGTCAGCAAATTCTGGCTCTAGAGCCACATGTGGCTCTTTCACCCCTTGGCTGCGGCTCCCTGTCTCTCAAAATATGTGTCACAACCGGCAATGTGCGACACCCACCAGCACACAATTTATTGAGCTTTTCAATCCCCGGTAGGACAACTATGGGTAAATCCAAGGAAATAAAAGTTTCAGAAGAAAATGTAACATTTGATTCAACTACATATACTAGTTTTGTGGCCGCTCAGGAAACAGTCCGGCATGGGAAGGGTTTTTGTGGCTCCCAGTGTTTTCTTTTCTGTGGGAAACAGTTCCAAATGGCTCTTTAAGTGTTTAAGGTTGCCGACCCTTGCTCTAGGGTGACCAGTGAATTTGTGACTACTTTGGCAAAATAACAGTCAACATGTTGGCTGCCATCAATTGTTAAAAATACATCAGGAATCAGATACAAATCCACTGTGATTTTCATAAATGTCTGATTTGGACAACTTCAGTGTCTCATCTTATACATAAAGCATTGTAGTATCAACCGTGGTTATTAAGTTCCTTGTTCTTATATGAAACTATTCCAAGAAAAAAATATCAGCCAAAAGAATTGGTGGCAAAGGGAAAGAAGAACAAAGGCTGTGTTTGGTGGGATCTACAGCTTTGTCAGAAATGATCTGACAAAGCATAATTTTAGGTAAGTTTATGTAGGCTGAAGTTACGCTATGGAAACTTGTCCATTAGTATACAAATCATAGAAAGCAAGCAAAAAATAAAATAGTAATAAAAAATAAAACTGCAATTCTCTCTCAAACAATAAATATTATGTAAATTTACAGAATTAATTAAGCAGATGTCAGTTTTCATTCATAATAACATATGCAAGCATGTTCCAGAAATAGAAAAGGGAGGGAGCAATATTAAATCCAATGGCCAGAAGGTATATATGACACAGGTTTGTTTTATGAAGTTCCAACAGTCCTCCAAAAATGAAATCTTCAGCTCACAAGCATTCTATTTTCTTTCAATGTAAATATATTTATAACTGGAAGCAAACATATTTTTGTACTGTACTGCTGATGGCTGGAATAGAAAAAGAATGTGATCAATATTTCCAAGGAAAGAGTCTATAATTTTTAAAAAGACAATAGTTTGGAACAATATCTTGATGTGCTGAGAGTACAATTTGTAGCCAAGCCAGGTACGATTAAGCAACAGTCAACATAAGCCAACACTTATTTCTGGTATAGCAGCAATTGTATGGTTTCCTTTGGTCAAAAAAAAAAAAGCAAAGTAACCAAGTCCCATTTCTTTCAAGATATCAAATATTGAAAATCTGGCACAACCTTTGCATGACGATAGCTGCATCTTCAGGCAGGGATATTGGGCTTTTTCTGTCTGTTCACAATGTTCATTAGCAAATGAACATATGATGTCAACAAGTCATCCATTTTGTAACCCTTGAGAAAAAGGAAAACAATCTTTATAGAGATAAACAACACCCATATACCATTCAAAAGAGACCGTCAAAAGCCAAAAAATAAGCAAAAAGACCAAAACACCTTCTCACCAGCAATCAACACTCAGAGGAGCAGATTAACACCAAGATTGACATTAGACCAACCGCCAAAGAAGCAAACAAACAGCCCAATCAAGCAGTCACCAATATCACTCCCACCAACATTGACAGGAAAAAGCCACTAGTATACAGAAAGAGAGCAAACCCCACTCCCTACTAGCACTGAGGTTACCTAGTTTGATATTGAAATGTCTGGAAGCTCAAAGAGCCCCAAGGATTCCACAGTTCAACTGGAGCTACAAATATTATATCAGTAAAGCAATATTAAGCCACCCCTTGGATAGAGTTACAAATATTTTTTAATAGTTGAAAGGGCATGTTTCCCTATCAATCTATGCAAGCATTGTGTGGTAGTGCTACTTAAAGTATAATCTTTGCACAAGCCAGATTTACAGTGGTGGTTAGTCTTCTGTTCCTCATAGAGTCATATATTTAAATATCCTAAAACCAAGAGGGATGTATCCTTATGACACTCTGGCCCAAGAAGAACATTTTTCCGAATTTAGGGAAAACAGAAGTTGTCTTTTTCAGAATTTTTGTCTATAATGTAGAATAAGAACTATTTTCCAGGTCTGAAATCAAATAAACTTTGGATTATTTTCCAAAGATATTGTGGGATACACTGTGGAAAGTCAATCTCCCCCAATCATTGATTATTTCACAAAAAGGAACCAAACTAATTTCCAAATAGACAAATCAACAGGAAGGCGACAAGATTTGATTTAATGCCTTCCTAAGTATAGCTTCTATTTCTTTATAATGATTTACAAATATACTAGCACATTTGTCAGCTTCAGAACTCACATGAAATGCTACCCAAAAGCAACATCAAAAACTGTATAGAGGAATATGATGAATGAAAACATTTTTTTTCTAGGAAGTATAGTAATAGACTCCCTGAAGTCTATTTTGTGATGAGCAATTTGTAGATATCTAAATTGCACCTTCATGAAATACATTTAGGAAATGTAGAAATCCTGCAGGCTGACAGTGTTTTGTTGGCTGGAAATCAGGCATTATTCTTTCCTCCTTTTTTGGCAACCAAGATAGTCTTCGACTTATAACCACAATTGGGCTTAAAATTTCTGTTGCTAAGACAGTTGTTAAGTGAGTTTTGCCCCACTTTATGACTTTTCCTGCCACAGTGAATTGCTGCAGTTGTTAAGTACACAGTCATTAAGTGAATCTGGCTTCCGCATTGACTTTGCTTATCAGAAGGTTGCAAAAGGGGATTACATGATCCTAGGACACTGCAACCGTCATAAGTACATGCCAGTTGCCAAGTGTCCAAATTTTCATCACATGACCATGGAGATGCTGCAATGGTCATAAGTGTGAAAAACAGTCAAAAGTCACTTTTTTTCAGAGCTGTTGTAACTTTGAATGGTGACTAAATGAATAGTTGCAAGTTGAGGACTATCTATAGCTAGTCGGTTGTGATGTAATAAAATGTTGGTTGGTCAGACCAAACCTATATTGCTCAAGGATTGGAGAAGAGTGTACAGCTTATCTAAAACTTTCATTTTTTTCTTTCCTTTTATACAGAAAATTAGTAGAAATGTTTTTCTACTAGTTTAGTAAAATACAACCAGATTTTAGAGCTGAACAATAAAAAAGGACTAAGTGCTGTATTATATTATTTTAATTAAAGTGGAAGAAAAAACTTTCAATGTCATTGTCCAATTGTTTTCTCCTTCCTCTTTAATACAAGATTTTAGCAAACCTGAAAACGTTTATTTTTCTTACCAGAAATGTCTCACAAAGAATTCGATTTCCTCGTACCAGGTTCCCTATTGTTATGTGAAAATATGTGCTACCACTGCTCCAGTTAGAAATTTTATTGAAGGGATAAAGAGCTAAGATCTCCTGTAGGAAAACATAAATGATACATGTAAGATTGATAACATGAAAAGGTCATTATTATTTTTTTTTAAAGGGACTTGTGGATATTTAGGGACATCAGATCAGATACTTCTAAGAAGCAGTACTTTCATGGTGTTCTTATTTCCACATTACCCTGCAAATAACTTTTGATTCAAAATGGATTATTTTTAGGGACAGCTATCCCAAGATCAAATTCTTCTAATCATCGGTTGACTTTCCTCTATTGTCATTATTACAATTCAGCTTGGAGGTTTCCTTTCTGGAAGCCATCTCCTGACTAACTTAATTTAGTAATATGTTTCTCCTTCCTAGCTTCATCAGACCTAAGTACAAAAATCTGTTGTGATTGATTTTATTTTTCTGTGAAAGAAAGCATTCTGGAGCAGTAAAAAAAAGTAATTCACGCTTCAAAAATTGTTTTATCCAACATATATTCTCAGCAGAAATAATCAAGGAGAGAAGCAACTTAGAACTAAGGAGAAACTTCCTAACAGTTAGAACAATTAATCAGTGGAACAACTTG
>JANHFP010001564.1:284741-298443 GCA_032468135.1 Calamaria suluensis
AGTTGTGAATGCTCCAGCACTGGAAGTTTTTAAGAAGATGTTGGATAACCATTTGTCTGAAATGGTGTAGGGTTTTCTGCATGGGCAGGGGGTTGGGCTAGAAGACTTCCAATGTCCTTTCCAACTCTTCTGTTCTGTTCTGTTCTATTCTATTCTACTTTACTCTACTCTGTTCTGTTCTATTCTGTATTTACTCCAGACTAGCCAGTTTGGTGATTAAAGCACCAGGCTAGAAACCGGACAACTGGGAATTCTAAACCCATCTTAGAAACAAAGCCAGCTGGCTGACCTTGTGTCAGTCTCCTTCTCTCAGCTCTAGGGATGTAGCAATGGCAAACCACTTCTAAAACACCTTGCCAAGAAAACTGCTTGTCCAGGCTGTCTCTGAGAATTGGACACGACTGAACAGAAGTGGAGGGGAAAAAAGCATTAAGGATACCTTACTAAAATCTATATCTATGCCAGCTAGTAGGACCATAACCTTCATGGAGACAATTGTTGGTGCTTTGCAGTGGGAAGCAACTTTAAAGATATCTATTTTATTGGATCAGAATGTTATTCTTGTTTCTTTCTGTATCCTTGTAACTCCTCCCTCACCCGGTTTTGAAAATTTCTCTAAATTCACTGTCCCGGGGGGGAGGGGGAGGATGGGACAGTGATCACCTGATCCCTTAGATTGTCTTACTTTCCATTTTTGACTTCTCTTGTCCTTGAATTAAGGGAAAGAAAATAGGGGAATACCAATGCTAACAGAGATAAAAGTGAGAGAGGCTATTTTTACTCTTCAGAAGTATTTGGAAGAATGCATTTTCTCTCTCCCACTGATTTTTGTTCCCTGATACTGAACTCTTTGTGTCGACAATTTGGTTATGAGCAGAATAGAATAATATCTACACCCAGACCTACTGTGAGATGCTTTCTTTCATATTACATTGTGGTTTTTATCCTGCCTTTCGATTTCCAAGTGACCTCAAATTCTATTTTCAATTATGCAACAGAGGTACAGTCTGAATTATAACATGAAAACAAAACATGCAACATAAAGACAACTTTAATTTTAAAACACATACATGCACGTCCTTAAAACAGATTATATTTTGGAATGTAAAAAGATCCTGGCACTGATAATCAAAATGCATTGGGTAGCTATTCTACCTTTGTCCTCTTCATCCATCAGTCTTTTTTCCTGTTAAAATAAAATACCAATAGAACCGCTTCACAGTGTTCTACAGCCCTCTATAAGTGGTATATAAAAAGGTTAAAGGTTTCCCCCGCACATATGTGCTAGTTATTTCGGCTCTAGGGGTGGTGCTCATTTCCATTTCAAAGCCAAAGAGCCAGCACTGTCCAAAGACGTCTCTGTGGTTATGTGGCCGGCATGACTAAACGCCAAAGGTGCACAGAACGCTGTTACCTTCCCACCAAAGGTGGTCCCTATTTTTTCTACTTGCATTTTTAGGTACTTTCGAAACTGCTAGGTTGGCAGAAGCTGGGACAAGTAACAGGAGCTCACCCCGTTACGTGGCACTAGGGATTCTAACCGCTAAATTTCTGATTGACAAGCTCAATTATCTTACCCGCTGAGCCACCACAACCCCTTATTTCACAGTACTAACACATTTTTCCATTACATTATGTGCCCCTTACCTAATGACAGAGCATTGATCTTTCTTATTCCTCAGCATGTTGAAATAACAATTATCAGCAATGGCAAAGACATGAGGAGGCAGTTCCCCAATCCTCTTGTTGCAGTAGAGCTGGATTTGTTCCATGGTATACAGTGGCAGCACTTGATATGGATTGATGGCTACAAGAATAGAGCCTGTGTAGGTCTAAAAATGTTTATGCAAATGAATACGAGAATCTTGGAATAAATTAGTGATGAGTTCTCAAATGAAGTATCAACATCAATCTCAAAATAAGATTACTGATAGGAATATTTACAATATATTGTAAATATATTGTATTTACAATACAATATGGTATTGTAAATACAACATTCTTATCATCTTATTCCCCTTATAAATACATGAAAGTATAGGTGACTATACTAGGAAAAGTAAAAACTGTAGGATGTAGAATGATTAAATATAAAGCATATAAAATTGGAAGCTTTGAATGAAGTATGTGAAAAGCCTTAGAAAACATTATATTTACAAAGTGTCTATATAGAAGATTCTTGGAAACAAATTAGTCTGTAGACATTTTGCTGGTTTTTAAAGCCATTTCTCTGTATATGATTTTATTTCTAAATATATCCTCTCATTATAAAGCATTTTTAAAAAATTGGGCTTCAGAATCTGTAATTGACTATATATTTATAAAAAATCAGACTTACATAGATTTTATTCTTTTTGTAGCGTACATATAGGTTGTGTACCATGCCGGCTTCATTCATCTCTTCAAGATGTATCATATCTTCTACTCCTTGGATGGAGGCAGCATGCATTGGTCGCATTGCGCTAATATTTTGAGCTGTGATCCAGTGCTCCTTAAATACAAATGCATTTTAACTGTCTGGATTTCATAAACTAGCTTAGTTTGCTCCTGAAAATAGCTCTTAGGATTCAGACCATAGATGACATTAGTATGCTTATCTGAAAATGCAACAATTAAAAGAATGATACAGTTTTCTGGTTTCTCCTGTTACATTGCATAACATCTGTTTAATTTTGGCTATGAATCCTAGAGCTTTGCAAAATCTAAATATTTGGATTTAATTGATTTCAAATTTATTTCCAGCTTTGGGATGCATAAGTGCCAAATATGAACAATGCTCCAAAACACCTCCTAAAGCTGTTGTAAAAATGTAATTTTAAAAATAAAATAAAAGAAGATAATTATTAAATGCATAGAAAGAACTCCTATTAATCATTTTTAAATAAGTTGCATTACATTAATTGAAATACAAGTTTAGATTAAATCATGTTTACATTTTAACAGGAATCCCACTCACTTTTTAGAATTGAGCATCAAATCCCACTAAAAATTCAAGTGTACTGTTCAGCCTTTGTTAATTACAGATCCATCCAGCTCCTCAGTTGGATGCAGAAAATGATATACAAAAATTGGGTGAAACTGTTAAGTAGCCTACCTTGCCTTCATCATCCTCCAGCAAGAATCGTCCAAAGTTAGATACTTTCACAACTGCCCCAATGGGCACACTAAACTCTTTGCCTGAATGGGATTCCAGCCATACATGATCACCCTAAGAGAAACAATATTCTATAAAAGATCTTATGTTTTTCCTTGTTCTGACTTATCTTTTTTTTTATGCCGAATCCAACAGATTCATAGTTTTCAATCGCAATAAAAGCAGCTGCACATATAACTCATACAAGCAACAAAACATTAAATAGAGTAATTCTATTCAGGCACGTTAAATTCTTACAGAATTTTGCAGCACCTCCAAAAGTTATTTAATAATAAAAGCTAATGTTAGTTATTTCAAAGACTAAACATGCTGTCCCAGCGAATTATTGTGATACAGGAAAGTGGAAAACTGTTAATAACAGAAGGCAAACACTGGGTTCTCCAATGGTGTAGAGAAAAGCTGAAGTTTACTCTTTCTAGCCCATTGAGTTTCAGGAACTGGGTTTGAAAACAAACTCTTTGGAGTCAAACTAAGAATTTAAAGTAATATTCAAAATAAAGTACCTAACCAAATGAGTAAATACTTCTGGCAGAAGCTGTCAGAGGTTTCTTCTCCTAGCCTTGTAACAATAGTCTTAGTAAAGCTTCCAAATTCACCTGTGAGCATATAAGCAATTCCTTAGTTGACCTCTTCCTTCACTCTGAGGACGACACTGCCAGACTGAAGGATCAGGTATCTTCTCTACCTGGGCAATGATTTGAGTCACAGCCAGGGCAGAGTAAAAGAGTGGCATGTTCATAGAGGACTGATAAGGTTAATCCAGCAGATGCTTTCTCTGTAAATTTCCCAGTGTTGTCCTCTGGCAACTTCCTCATCCTTCTTCTCCAATGCCCACACCTGCTCCTCTATCAGACCAGCCTTTACGCTTAAGCAGGCACAGAGTCAGTTTTAAGACTCATGTCAAATCCTAGTCCATGGCAATGGATGCATTAAAAGAACTTACTTTTCTACATCCCTTGCATATGCGCAGAACAGGCAAGTAATGCTTTTTGGTACAATATGACATCTCTTTCATCAAGATGTTAGAGAAGAGCAGCCATGGCCTCATCATGAGCATTCTCATCAATTTTATGATATGGTGATTATTGGAATGTAATTTTGGCAATAATTTGTTCTGTCAATATGGATTTTTTGCAGCTTATATCATTTATAACAGAGTCAATATGTGAAAAGAGGAGAGTAACTATCTGCTTTGCTTGACTCTTGCCCCATCTGACGGATTAAATCTGACAGATTGTAAAGGAGGTGAAGGGAGGTGAACCTACTTGAAGATAGCATGTGATCTCTACCAGGTTATGACCTTTACTAAGAAAAGCCCTCCTTTGACTAGGAAGATTTTTGCAATTATAGGTCAGTGTCAAATATTCTAGACGTGAATAAAACGATCAAGAAACTAGTGGTTCTGCAGTTCCAAATACATGGGTGAAATAGATTTTCTGGACCTGGTTAATTTGGAGTTTTATCCAGGTTATGATACTAAGACTGCTTTTGATATATATTCCTTATGTTGTAGGCAAGATTTGCCATCTTGATCTTACCTTATTTAACCTTTTGTTAACCCTTCTTTAACTGTATTACATTTTTTCTCATTGTGATACTGTGAGCTGCCCAGAATCATTCTCAACTAGAGTATGGCTGTGCTTAAATTAAACTAAATTAAATTAAATCTACACTAAAATTGGGGTTCCTACTAGTTCACTAAGAGCTCTTGGTGCTTTTCTTTATACCATCAACTATATTATCCTTCTGGCTCATCTGGTGGAGTTAGAACCTGGGGGCTGTTTCGTAATAGTTGCAGTCCTTTTTGTTGGAATACATTCTGATCAGTGATGGGTTGCTCCTAGTTTGCACTGGTTTGCGCGATGACTGGATGATGTCACCGAACTGGTTCTAACCATTATATATATATATATATATATAGCTTCTTGTCAGGCATAGTTATATTTCAAACAGCATGTTATTCAATGGTATGTCATATGAATACAAATGTTTATAGACTTACAGCTTGAAGTACAACCATCTTGCTTTAACACTTTGATTATCTGCAGCCTGTTTGGGGGGAAAACAGGAGATGGGGTGAAGAATAGAATAAAAGGATAAAATATTTTAGCAAAATCATGAACATGAATTAGAAATTCATGAGTAAGTTATATGTTGGAGATATTACATTACACATTTTTCCTAAGAAAGACCAGAGAGTGCTAAATGACCCAGAAATAATGCCTGGTAAATTTATGTAAATTAAAATTATTTTCCCCAATTCTAAATTATGTTATGTAACTAGATCAGGTTGAAATACGTTGATTTATCCTCTGCTTTACAAACAACTGTAGTCGAAAATCAGATATTGCAAGTCCTTCTGAAACAGCTGACTGAAGGACACCAACACTTTATTGATACTAATTCTTGGAGGTTCCCACAGTAGAATACTGAAAGTGGAAGATAACATTTCAATTTTTTTTTTTTGCTATTTGGGTGATTTGTGGCAGGTCTTTCTTTCTTTCACTTCCATTTGAAAAACGATAATAATAAACATGGAGAACAATGACATGCTTTATTAAAACATTTAAGGCAATTCAACACTATTGTACAGTCTAAGTCAGGGGTCTCCAACCTTGGCAACTTTAAGCCTGGAGGACTTCAATTCCAAGAATTCCCCAGCCAGCTTTGCTTAGGGTGGCTCAGGTCAGAAAACAGCAGTTTTGAAACGTGGCTGGAAAGCATGGGTGTGGAATGCATTTGCAATGGGCTGGAATGGGAGGAGAATTTACATCCATTTCTGCATTGAGGAGTGGCCAGTGGCTCGTACCGCAATTGGCCAAGAAGAAAGTACAAATCTGCCTTTAATGAACTACAAAGAGAAGACCCTTACAACTGCAGAAAGAAGAAATCTACTTTGTAGTGCCATCTTTTCCTCAGATGTTATCTGTTCAGTGTTGTCTATTCCCTTTCAAGAAGCTGAATATTCTTTTAAAAAGTATTATATGCTACTCTCTGATATTTGCTCTGTGCAACAAGAAGGCAAAATCATATGACTTTTGCACCCAGTGCAATCATGTTTACTCCCCAAGATAAATAGTATTCAGCTAGTCCACACCGGTTCACATGAAACATTGGCAGAAATTTGGCCAAGGTTGCCAAACCGGTAATGGTAGCCAGCTGGCTACCCTCGAACAAGTCCCCCAGTTGCTGCTCGGTCACCCTGCCCACCATGTTCATCACCGCCATGTTCTTCATGTATGCACATCCCATTGCCTTGCAGGTCCAATGGGATGCACAAAGAACATGGCGGCAACGGCAGCAGTTTTTCTGCAACCTCTGGTAGTTTTTGGCATCCTGAAACCTCTTTACCAGCCACTTTCCAGCAGTGGTGGGTGACTGGGGGCAGCTGAAAACTGGTCAGCTTGCCTTCCAGATTCTGGACCAGCCGCCACAGAAGGTAAGCAGCCTGAACAAAGAGGCAGTGGTGAGGGAGGAAGCGGGACTAGGTCTGGGGCCACTAAAGGAGGGGAAACAGGGGTGACTAGTGAAGAGAGGGTAGGGGTAGATAGGTGTACTGGTATATTCCATTTTTTTCCTTTTCCTGTGGGCATGGCTATGGCGGGGTTATGTGACTGAGTGGGCATGGGTGATATCAAGTGGACAACACCCAGTCACATGCCCACTTAGCCACACCCACCAAATTGGTAGCGAAATTTTTTGAAAGCCACCACTGAGTGCCGGCTATGTGTCTTGGGTTCTTCCAGAAGATGCAGTTATTTGGCTCATCACACTCATCTTTGTCTAGCAAAATAACAGAATACCTATTCTGCTCTTGCAAAGCATAATTTTTGTAATCACTTTTTGAGAATTGAGATTTCCGATATAGTATTCTGATACTGCTACAATCACCATGGTTGAAGTTACAACTTTAAATAAATTTATACTCTGAGAGTCACAAATGTAAAACATTTTTCTTTAAAAGCTGCCATGTGTGCCCCATGTTTAAATAGAGCAGTACCTTTCATCCTCAGTACGTATTATAAATATTTTGCTAACTTTAATGGGACTTTGCAGAGACAGAGATATAAGGATATGTCAGGGGTGGGGCAGGCTTCACCTTAAGGTGTTTGGATAAAATATAATTATGATAAAAATGCACTTCAGAAGCCAGAAATTAATATATGGATATACTGGTATGTTCAAACTTCTTTCTCATTATTTCACACCTAAGAGCTCTTGAAAAAAAGTTTTATTTTGTAAAGCAATAAACATAAATCTTAAACATTTTACAATGTAAAGAATATTAATGTCCCCCCCTCTCCAAGATACAATAATCAATTTAAACACCTTACCAACTACTATCCTTCCCCCCTCCCCCTTTAGTGGAATAACTATTAACAAATAAATTAACAATGAGTAAAAAAACCTGAAAGATTTTAAAAAATTTCTTACTTGACCTAGAGTCTTGGAATTTGTTTTCCTCCAGGCTGATATATATTAAAATGTTATTTTTTTAAAAAAAATAGTAATATTCAATTATATTACTATATGTTTTGGGTTACTGAAGCTCATGGCCTGATCATAAAGCCTTAAATGTCACAATATTTGTATTCATATTTGTACTATGTGTATTAAAAATTAACAAACTCCCAAATTTAGAGGATTCAGTTTTAAATCTTAGTATTACAGAAACCTTTATCCCAGCACTTATACTTATTCTCAAAGCAAGTCACTGATTTTCTACAATTAATAGATAAATAAAATACTTGATATTAAGAGCCATTTACAATGATGGTTTCCAAGTAAAAATGTATCCATGTCTGAAATCATATCTTCTACAAGACTAAGTGAAGAAAAGACCAAAATCACATTACCTGCCCTAGAAGAGTAGCTATAGCTTAGTTCTGATTCTCCATTTCAGAAAAATCATGTGTAAAAAAACCAAACCCTGACAATGAAACCCTGGAAGAATGCTGTCATGAAAAAAATAATCCTTCTGTTCCATGAGGAAGTGACTGAAGTTCCTTTCACGGTTATTTATTATAGGACTTTGCCCCAGGCCAGAGTATCTTCCATTTTTACAGCTGGCATTTTTAATCAGGTGAGAGCAATCAATAACTGATTTTGTAGCACTCAGGGATTAATTTAGCAATATTTAGCTTTTCGTACAAACCAAGATTCATAGCATCTAAAAAATATTTCAGAAGAAAATTTGAACCCAAGTTCTTATTTATTATGATTCAAATGTGAGGGGGGAAGGAAGTTTTTATTAAAAAGTGTGGAAGATGCTCTTTCTTCCCTTGTATATGGTATCTATATTGCAGCGTAGCCATAAAATGATAAAAAGGAACAACTCCCCTTCCACACCTACACCTTCTGATATTCAATTAATTACATTTCCCATTCCACCATTATTACTTTATATGTAACCCAAGGCAGCAAACAAATAATGCTCCCTCATCCTCCTATTTTTCTCACAACAACTAACCTGTCAGGTGAGGAGCTAAGACAGAACGACTAGCCCAAAGTCTCCCAGCCAGTTTTTCAAGCCTAAGGCAAGACTAGAACTGACCGTCTCCTGGTTTCTAGATTAACAGTTTAACTATTATACCAAACTACCTCTCTTTGGTAGAAGTCAGAGGGAAGAGAAAACAACTTCAGAATATTCTCTTAGTATAGAGCCGTGATGGCGAACCTATAGCACGGGTGCCACAGGTGGCACGCAGAGCCATATTTGTGGGCACGCGAGCACAGCTCCGGCATGCATGTGCATGCTGGCCAGCTGATTTTTGGGGCTTCTGGGCCCACTGCAAGTCCACAAACAGGCTGTTTCTGGCCTCCGGTGGGCCTCCAGGGGGTGGGGAAGCCCGTTTTCGCCCTGCCCAGACTCCTAGAGAGGCTCTGGAACCAGCGGAAAGCAAAAAACGGCCCTACCAGGATGCATAGAATGATGGATGTGGGCACAAAGGTGACCCCCCCACTGCGGTCCTCCTGCTTTTGGCACACAATGGCAAAAAGGTTAGCCATCACTGGTATAGAGCCTGCTTCAGTATTTCTTCTGGATTCTGTTTCCTGACCTGGCTACCTTGACATGCTCACACTCCAAACAATGAAAAATGAAGGGGTGGAGAGGACTTGCAAAAGTTAAAAGTATTTCTACTCAATGCCTTGCTTGCATTTGTACCATCCATAATAAATCTGTGATAATAACCAGTCCCAGTACAATACAATGGATACGCAGTAGAACAATGATTCCTGAATCACTAGTGCACTGCATGTACAATGACAAAGTGAGTGGGGTGGATAACTGCTGTGGGAATAGCCTGGAAAAGAGAATGACAGTTTTCAAAATACTACAAGCACAGAACTTCTTCATTTACTGTTGATTGTCTCCTAATATGATTTGATTGCTTACCCTATGGCTATCATTAAGTGTTGTAAGAACATATCTTTTATGTACACTGAATACTCACCAAGACAAATTCCTTGGGTGTCCAATCACACTTGGGCAATAAAATTTTATTCTATTCTGTTCTGTTCTATTCTATTCTGTTCTATTCTATTTATTTGGAATCTTCCTTTATTTTTCTAGGGAATCAATATATTGTTAGTACAAGATCAAGAAACCAATACAGGAAGATATTTGTAGCTCAGGGTTGAAATGAGGGGGCTCTTGCTGTTCTTGGTTGTTTTCTTGCAAACTTCATTATACAAACTAGGCAACATGATCAGTTCTCATGATGATTATCTAGTTTTGATAATAAATTGATAATCTAGATTTGATAATAAAACATCTACAGGAAGACAACAAGCTTAGAGAGCAGCAAGGATTCCTTATGATCAAGAAAGCTCCATCCTTATGAACTCAGAAATAAATTGGGTTTTAAAGTAAGCCTATTCAGTTACCCAGATTTTGTAACATAGTTTTCTTTTCCCGTTCATTATATCTAGTTAAAGACAATTCCGAGATTCTTGTTTCTTGGTTGTACAAGATGCTACAATGTTGACAGCTAAAAATAATATGTTGGTCAGCATTAGCAGACCTGATATTTTATTACAAAAAATAGTTGAATATAATAGTCACAATAATTTCAGCATTAAAAAAAACTCATTGATTAGAAGCCTTATCAGTTATGTTTTTATTTACCAGTTAACTTTTTCAAACACTGATGAGGTAATAAAAAATCCATGGTTAACAGTTGCCTTCCCCAAAGGGTCATTCATTCTTAATTTTTGTGAAGGGAAGGAGGAGTACTTCTTTTCTTATGGTGCCTCCAAGGAATCACATGAAACACAAGAAAAAAAGTCCTGGAATTAGCTCTATGAAATAAGGAGCAGCATCAGATTATGGCTTAAATCCCCCACCCCCAAAACATCATGAATAAGAACACATACACAGTTTTAAGCTATTAGGTAAAACTGAAATATTTAATCTCTTTCCATTTTTAGCCAATTGATAGTACCATTTAAAACCCATTCCAAATGTCATATTATAGTTTCCTTTTTATAATATTTGCCTTTGTACTGTTTGCTTATATTTTCTACATGCTTTTCATTCCTTTTATGTATATGAAAAACAGTAACCACCTAGTATTAAATAGTAAAAATTCTAATTTAATTTTTCATTAATTTAAAAACAAATTTACGTAGTAAAATATCATGTTGCAATAAAATCAGCCCACAGTTTTATTAGACAAATCTGTAGCAGACATAGTTGAAAATGTAATTACACATGAATTAAAATTCACTTACACCACCATAAATCAATTATATAATGCTGAGCAACTTACAAGTTTCTTTATATCAACATATATGGATAGAACTTTTCAAGTGCTTAATTAATAGCCCACTCACTGGATTAAAGAATTAAAATAGCACAAAAGACTTACGCTGCTCTTCTTGCTTTTGAGAAAATTAATAACCTTGTAGATACTCTTCTGTCACATAGGCTATGAAAAGGTAACAAACTGTTCCAACCACACTTCTGTGAGCTCTGGAATTCTGCAGTCCTGGATATATTATTACTGCATCTTAATGCAAACTTCAAATGACTGAATATATCTTTTGCCTTCTGAAACTTCCCATTAATCATTATATGCAGTCAGAGTTCTTTCCGACATCATTGTCTACTACAGTTAAATTTAAAAACAAATGGTAGGAGATATCAAAAAGAGAGAGGGAGAGATTAAAATAAAGACCACAGCATTTTCCCTATAATCCTACACATTAGATCATTACCACATTCATGCATCTGTGAAAATAAAGTCAAAATAGGTTATCATCCAAATACCTGGACGTAAATACTAACAAGATAGGGCTTCTTATTCTGGATGTTATAAGTTCATCCTTTCCTGCTAGAGCTAGGCAATCTTATTACAACCTACGTGATCCATCCATCCCTCTTTTTGGGATCCAGCCAACAAGGCATTAAATGCATATATTGAACGTATTTTCCGTCAAGTCCTGGCTCATCTAAGCCAAGCAAATATTTCTGGACGTATGTTAAAGAAGCAATAAAGCTATAAATATTCATAAGCTTATTAGATTGCTTTTTGGAGTTAAATTCTTAAAAAAACATTTTTATTTTAACGCACAATAAAATTATTGTAATATAGTTTCATTTTAGAATATGGAATGTAATTGATTTACATGTTACATAAGAAATGATAATTCTTCATAATAACAGTAATAATAATTCTTGTAATTTCTCTTTGCTTAAACATTATTTTAAAGTTTAAGGGTGCTACATCAGGTTATGTATGTTAGAAAGTGTGTTGCAGTGGATGGGAAGATGAGTAATCCAATCATTCCTAAAAGCTTTGGGGGCAATGGTTGAAATTCTAATAAAAAGAGGAATAGATCACTGGGGATGTAATGTTGCTTGCACTAATTTCACTGCCAATTCTTCCAGGAGCAGTACAGGAACAAACCTACCCTTGTTTCTACAAGAAGCTATGCAGAATACCACATATACCAGAAAGCAGGGGTGAAATCTAAAAATTGTTGCCCCCGATTCTGGGGGTGTGGCTTGGGCATGGCTTGGTGGGCGTGACCAAGTTGATGTCATGCATGTCACTCACTCCCGTCATTCTGCCCAAACTAATTTTGGAGCACTCTCTTGCCCTACTCTCCAGCCTGGAGGGCTGTGCATCCCCCCCCCCCACGAATCCTCTGTACAAACCGCCCGCCCGGTTTCTGCAAAGGCAGACCCTCCCCTGCAGGGCGGTCCACAGAGGGGAGGAGGGGAATCCTGCAGAAAAAGGCAGCGCGGAAAGCAGGCAAGCAGGGCAGGGAAGCGTGGATCGGTTTGGGGGCGTGGCCAGCCAGCGATCACTAACGGTTCTGCGAACCGGCCCCGATCTCCACTACCGGTTCTACCGAACTGGTCCGAACCGGTAGCATTTCACTCCTGCCACACACATCCTTGGTCATGCAGTCTTCCCCATTAAGGGGAGGAACGCCAGACATTTACCCAGATAAATACATCCCCATTTCTCTTCTCCTTTTAAAAGTTATGTCTCAAGAAGAAGGGAAAAAAATGTTCTTTCATTAGACCAGAGGAAAAATGATAGGAGCAAGTATCCAGGAGAATTTTCTCTCCCTGACAGGAGATAAATTAGCAATTGGGCTCCCTCAATGACCTTGATTCATAGTGCATTCAGAGCAGGCAAGAAGGATAATGGTTTCGCAGTGGTCTGTGCCAGAAGATAGAGGACTCCGTTCCCCTCGCCTCCAAATTCTGGAAGGAGGGCATTTTTAAATCCATTTTCCGCAGGGCTCCCTCTGCATATCTCATTCATCACCGCCGCCTCAGCCGCGATCGCAAGTTAGGTGACCATCTCAATCCATGTTGGAACTCATTCTTCCAAAAAAAAGAGTCTCCTTTTACAAGACGAACCCGGTTTAATCCATCTGGGTGACAGATTGAATCCCATTTTCCCATCTTTTCAGTGGGATGCTGACCGTTCCTCCAATTTTTATTTATTTATTTACATGTGTTTATCTACTTGTCGAGTACATATGAGATAACATATGTAAGTATGAGCATGAATTGAATACAGAAAATCAATACAATTTAAAGGGAACATTAAGACAGGGACGGTAGGCATGCTGGTGCTCTTATGCACGCCCCTTGCAGACCTCTGAGGAATGGGGTGGGGAGAGGGGTGAAATGCAGCAGGTTCTGGCAGGTTCTGGAGAACCGGTAGTGGAAATTTTGAGCAGTTCGGAGAAGCGGCAAATACCACTTCTGGCTGGCCCCAGAGAGGGGTGGGAATAGAGATTTGCAGTATCCTTCTCCTGTGATGCCCACCAAGCCACGCCCATAGAACCAGTAGTACAAAAAAATGGATTTCACCACTGGGTGAGGTCAACAGTAGTGAGTTTTAGGTTAAAATTGGGGGGGGGGATTGGGATGAAACCGCAGAGTCAGGTAATGCATTGACCACTCTGTGGCTGAAGTCATATTTTCTGCAATCTAGTTTGGAGTGGTTGACTTTGAGTTTGTATCTATTGTGTGCTCTTGTATTGTTGTGGTTGAAGGTGAAGTAGTCCTTGACAGGTAGG
>JANHFP010001564.1:345771-360156 GCA_032468135.1 Calamaria suluensis
TTTATTTTTTGTGATAAAAGAAAAATATACCAAATCTGGTTTACCGCAACCATTCAATGCCTTCCTAACCTTATAAACCATCCTTGCTTTCACCACAGCAATACCATGCTGCATACATTACCTTTTGCTCTTTAAACATTTAATCTATGGACATATAACTATGTTCTGCACAAATCCTACTTCAGGAAATTGTACCTTGATGTGAAAAACAAATCTTAATAGAGTTATTGTCCAAGAATACAGAAATCCTTTTGCACTTTGTTTTGTCTCAGTTTTGCATTTACTAATTTCATTAAATTCAAAAGGCCAGCATTATAAGCTTTGTAACAAGTTAGACCTTACATTATTTAATTATTTAACTTTGATTTTAGAAGAGAATTCTGCTAATGCAGAATGAATCTTGTGAAAATTAATATTAAACACTCCTCTGCAGCTGAGATTCCTTTTTTTAAATTCACTTAACATGTTTGAATATGTATCCTGAGAAAAAATTAATAACATTTTATTTAGAAATTAAAACATAAAGAAGGTGTGAATAAATGTAAAGAATAGCTCAATCACCTTTTTAAAGCCTCTGCCCAATTATAAATATATCCTATGCTTACAAAGTGGTAGGTGATCTTATGCTAGAAATACTGTCTGTAGTTTCTGTCACTTCCAGTCTGTTGGCAGGGGTTTGTGCTCGACTATCAATTGCGAACAATTCCTGGAATTATATCGCAAGTGCAAACATTTTAATGAAAGAGGCCAAATGGACTTTATAATGTCAAGTGATCTTTTGTGGAATACAGAATTTATAAATGTAAATGAGAAGAAGAGCAAGGGAGCGGATTTAACCATTAACTTTATGAAGAATGAATAGCCAACGTCACAATAATCTACCTAGTGTTTACAGAGAGGAGAGTGATAAGTGTTGTCCAGTGTTAAACACTAGTCATGTACGTCAAAAATGAAGCAAGTTATTCTTAGTGAAGACAAATAAGATAAACAACACAACCAAACATAAATATGTCATGCTATTTATTTCTTACCAGGGCCATTTTACCAGCCAGAAGTAGTTCTGTTTCATTGTGCAAGGCTTTCACGTTATTTACCATTTCTACTACAAGGTTGCAATTCAAGCCCTGTAGAAAGATTGTATGTATAAGAACTGGAGGCTACAAATCCAATAGGACAATATAAGACAGTCAAAAGGCACTGGAAATTACAAAGTAGTACCTCTGTAGACTTGGATTTTGAATAGACTTTGTCCATAGATTTGGAGCTAGCATTGACAGCATGAGCAAGTTCTTGTTCCATATCCTGGAATGCCTGGGCTATTTCTCGAATGCTGTAGGTAAAAGTAAGAAAATAGGTGAAATCCAAAGAACAAACTTTCTAGGATGTCCAATTCTGGTGCTACCCTCTCTACTAGTGACAGGAAAGGACCTTACCTGTGAATCAGAGCTCCAGCTGCTCTGCAAAACTGATTAATATATGTTGATTCTTCCTCAGATATAATCTCAGGATGCAGTGTGAAAGAGGGAGGTCTGGGCAGCTCACACTTTTGTTTGTCTTCCCAAGACTTTAGGGTATTCTCAAATGCCTAGGGGAATAGGACAGGGACAAGAGGCCGTTTGCTTTTTAGAAGAAAATATATTTGTGTACGTAAAAATGTATATAATAAAAATTACATCCAAATCATTGGGCAAGTTTGGAGATGGAGATGGAGTTAATTTTATTTTGCTGAAAAAATAACAGAGTGATAGGACAGAAGTTACAGAAATGTATGTGTTTTAGAAAATGCAAATCACCTTAACAGTGATTATCTAGAAAGCTGCTACTATTGATGGTATAATTTTTTTGGCACTGGATAAGGAAATTCATAAAGTGAAGTGGGATATCTAACACGTATTCTTGTTAGGTGGATTCTCTTACCCTGTCTCTGGTTAATGTTTGTGCCCTGTTTTTATGAACAATCCAAATATATCCTGGGGGCTGAATCCAAGCCTCTCCATCAACTTGCACAGGGACTCCCTCATCTCCCAGAATTGCAATCTTCACTGTTCGGCACTAAAAAAAATAATCTACTGTTAATATCACCCTAAAATTGTAAAAGCAATTTACAAAACAATATCTGCTTTATGCTACCCCAAATATATTGTATATGTCCAATATAAATAAAATATTTTCCCAAAAATGGCATTACTGCTCATAGTAATTATAGGAATTTCTAAGATCTAGCTAAAATAGAGCATTATTTAGAAACCAACCTATGTTGAACTTCATTGATTACTATCTTTACTAATCCTTGAACCTTTAAAATAGATCTGTCAGGTTTAACTTTTATATAATACTCAATTTTCTATAGTACTCTCAAAGGAAATAATCGTATGGATAAAAATGAGCCTAGTAAACACCTGGGCTATCCGATGGTGCTGAAGATTAATTACACGAGAGACGGCCATCTGCATACTTCCAAATACTGCAACCACTTCTAGGATCTTATCATCAAAAGAAGGAGCTGTAAATGTCTGCAGTAACAAAGAGAATTAAGCAAATTAGAGCTGCTAGTAAAAAAAAACCCAAAGAAACAACAAGAATATTCTTAAGACTTAAGAGTAGAAAAAAGCTGTTTCAGTATTTTTTTAAAAAAAATGTCAAAAAAATATGAAAAGATGAGAAATACTTACATCATCTTCTTTAGTTCCTCCCCAGAAGTTTGTGCCTCCTGCATAGCTGGGGATGTTGAGGACAGCAATTCCTTGAAGACTGGGTAAAGGGATTGGACGTCCATCACACTATACGATATAAAGCCATTTTTATATAAAGTTTTACAGTCTTGTTTAGTAAACCACCTTTAAAATGCTAGAGAACGTAGGCAACTATTCAGAATTAATCTGGGAAAGTAATTTCCCCAAAATTCATTTCTACACATTCCACATGCTGTCATTGCTGATGAAAGGAAAATGTTTATAATTAGAATTTTTAAAGAAATATCTTAGTATTTTTCATCAATGAGCTGGTCCTTAGGTAGACATTAGCATTTGCTTAAACAAGAACCTGAAATTTATCTCTTTCCTCATCTTTCTATCAAAATAAAATAATGAAGGGGAATTCATTGCAATCTTTCTTAAAAATTCTAAAGTCATTTCTAAATAACTTCTATTATGGATACATGAAAATGAATTAAAGAGTTTTCATATTTTTAATAATGTGAACAGGTCCATCAATTTTAACAGGGTGATTTCATTTAACATAATTTTGCATTAAAATATATAAATGATTTGCAATGCTCAGCAAATTCAGCAATTTGGTATTTGTATCAGTAAGCATAAGTGAAATAGAGCTAGGTGGTGCAGAACATTCAAAAAGCATTTAACAAAGTGTCAAAATGCATTTCCTCAAAGCACTGAGGCAGCTGAGCCCTCCAGTAGTTTCAGTCTGGCTGTTTTGGGGTCTTTCTTAGATTGTTTCAATTTATATGCTCATGTACAGCTACTCTGTTTAACCAGCAATCTCAGTGGAAGTGTTGTGCATGCAGCCTGGGAAGGTCTCTAAAACAGCTATGCTGAGTTGTAGAGAACATTGCTGTTTCAAGAAAAGTACTCCAGCCACATAGGCATGTTTTACAAAATCTTAATAATATAAAAATATAATAACAGAAAAATATTTGCAATTTTAGGCACTCAAGTATGTTTAAAATATGTCTTATAACATGAAAATCACAAATCATCATGCACAATCAAAAAAATTCATCTGTACACTTAAAATAAAATAGTTCAAAAGGCTAGGGCTATTTTAAATATATTACCTCTAACAAAACCTTCTGTTCTAAGTTTTTGTAAGTTCTGTGTAGCAGCTCCTTTGTCCCAAGAACTCCGTACCACATCATATTTTTTGTACGACTTCTAAGGGAAAAGAAAAGTAAAATTATATATATCAAAATTATCACTAAAATGTCACCAACACTTATACAACAATAAGTATTAAAGGAAGTGTAGATTTATATTTGCAATTAATAGGGAAAAGGTTTTAAACAATCTAAAATAGATTGCAATACCTGCACTTCTCTGGATGTTCATCACGCTTGTTGTTGAAATCCAAAGAAATTTTTGCATCCAAGCCAATTCCAAAATAGTTATTCATGACACATTTCTCTATGTAGCAATCACTGCAAGATGAATTATATCATAAACAAATTGTTTTCATGTGATGGAACAGTATAGCATCTTCTCTATTTTCTATCCATTTGTAGCACTGTATTTATTTATTTGTTTGTTTGTTTACTTACTTACTTACTTACTTATATTTCACCCAACTCTCTGGTACAGTAACTCTGGGTGGCATTACACAAATACATATGAATATGACTTCCATTGAATAAAGAAGCAACAGAAGTAAAAATAAAGTAGAAGCTGAATGAACAACAATATATGAATTTGTTCTTGGAGATATCAGAAACATGGTTGGCCAAGAATTGAATGATAAAGAGAAATATAGAGAACAATGGTGGTGTAGGCTACATCCTCTAGCTCATTGATGGTGAACCTTTTAGACACTGAGTGCCCAAATTGCGCACCCGTGCCCAAACTGAAAGGTGTGTACACACGAGCAAACACAGGCATGCAAGAACATGTGCACAAACATGCGCACACGCACATCAGACTCAAAGACCAGCTGGCCAGTGAACTTCTGTTTTGTCATTTGCAAGGAAACAGAAGCTCACAAAAGAAAAGCCATGGAGATTTGACCTGGGGCGAAGATGCGAGTAGCAGCAGAGAGGGCTCTGGGTGCCACCTCTGGCATGAGTGCCATAGGTTCACCATCATGGCTCTAGCTTAACTCTGGCTTCTAATTTCTTTTGCTTACTCCTTCCTATTCTTTTTCTAAGCTCAGTATGCTCAACCTGAATGTTGTAACGGCTATGTATCTATCTATGCACATTCTTTAAAGATATTTTCAGCCTTCTTTGTACTTCAGCTAGTAACAAACATTAAATATATAACATCCTTATTTTATATAGTGAGTAATGAGAAGATCTATTTCCTTTATTCCTATCTAAACACTCACAGAGTTTCTGGCTCAGGGTTAAATGGATCTGCGTTGATCAACAACCGGCTAATGACAGAACCTCCTGGTAGAGAGCCAGATGTCCCAGCACGGATATCTGCTGATAGAATGCAGAAGTTAGAGGAAATACAATGCAAATTAAGACGTGTGGCAGAACAAAGCAGATTTACGAATTAAGTGTATCTGCAAAATCAACAAGATATTACTTCTAAGTATGAGACATCATCTCACGCTTCTACTATTATTGAAAAGTAATGAAGAAACAGGACTTGATTTTTTTAATTAAAAAACCTATGTTTAGTACTAGTCCTATATAGAAAGATTCAAACACATTTTCAATACACATAAAGATATTCCAACACTTTTCCCTGTGTTTTCCCTATAACATCCAACAGAAAGCTGTGAATGATTTTCACATATCTTTGAAAGCAAAGTTTGTTTCACTAATTTAAAATGTTGTCTTATTTAAAACATAGCACAATTTGGTTTAATTATACCTGTATTTAATAAGAATGATTTTTTTAAACATAGGTAAAACAATTATAATGGCTGACACAAACGGTTACTTGATTTATGTGATTGTCTGACTGCCTGACTGTCTGAAGCAATGGAAAATACAGTGGAAAACAGTCATTTATATAATCATGCAATCATATTTCAATTAGATGGAAATAGTGCTATTGAACTCACGGGGGTAGATGATCTTTGCATTCAACATTGGCAAGCTGTCCCGGTTTCCTGCTGGTGGAGGAAGAGAGGCAGAGCTTCCTACTGATATGCTTCCTTTATTTATTAGTCTTTCACAAGGAGACTTGATTACTGAAAGATATAAAAAAGCCTTTAGAAACTACATCAAACTATCAATCTCTGATGCAATGCTACCCCTTGGGAGACATCTAGTTCACAATGAATCCTCACCAGATATTATTTTCTTTTTGAGTAAACAGCAAAAGGATAACTAAAAGTCTGATTTTGGAAAGTTACAAACAAATCCAAGAGTTTGAAATAAGATTTTGAAATAAATGATAAGAATCCTTCCTATGCTGTCATTTTAAATTCTTTTAAAAAGACCTGCGATAGTAATAGCACTTAGACTTATATACTGCTTCACCATGTTTTGCAGCCCTCTCTAAGCAGTTTAGACTCAGCATACTGCCCCCAACAATCTTGGTCCTTATTTTACCAATCTTGGAAGAACGGAAGGCTGAGTCTACTTTGAGCTGGTAAGAATCTAGCAGTCAGCAGAATTAGCCTGCAATACTACATTGTAACCACTGCACCATCATGGCTCTGAAGATGGTAACATGAAGGTTGGACACTAGAGCCAACCAGAAAGAATTAAAGATTGCAACTGAAGGAGAAGTATACTTAAATTTGACTTAACAGAACAAAACAAAATGCTTTAACATTGGATATACTGAAGTACAGGTATGTCTTGACTTATGACCATTCATTTAACAACAGTCAGAAATTATGAAGGCCATAGAATGGGGATTTCATGTCCTGTAAAGTACCTTTGGCCAGCTTCCCCAGAAAGTTAATTAGGAAGTCAACAGGGAAAGTTGAAAGCTGCTGCTGCCTACTGTAGAATTGTGAGTCCCTCCTAGTAGGCACTTCTTTGAGAGAGAGAGATATCTGCTGGGAGGGAATTTTAGCTATGTGTGAAGCTGAAATCACGCCTCCAGCTTCAGGCAGAGCCCTTCAAGAGTAAAAGAGCTCTTTGCTATCTCAGGGAAGGAGAACTCCTCTGGTAGGCTGCAGAAATAAGAGCTCAGACCCTGAAGATCTAAGCTCCATTCGTTTGGAAGTGTTCCCTTTTCTGTAGCTCTTTTGCTCTATTAAAACAATATATATATATATTGGAAAAAAAACTTTTAAGAAATATGTCAAGTAGGTTCTGGAAAGATGCTTATAAGGAAACTGGAGATAAATAACCTGGTTTACAGAAGATGTTTACCTTTCCGATGGCTTCTCCCTTTTGGAAATCCATAGTTGCCAATGTGTGAAGACTGTAAATTGATTTTGTTCTCATTCCTTAGATCCTTTCCTTCTTCATGGGTGGAAAAGCCCAAAAGAAAGCTTGTCTGTTCTTGGGTTTGAGCATTCTGTTCATCAACAGCTACAAAGTAAAACAGCAACAGTGTCAGGTATCTTTGCTCATGTTGTACTGAGGGAACTAGCCAAGCAAAATATTTTCATCAAGGTAGTAATTCAAGTTAGCTTCATCAGATCGGAGAATGCTCAAATCACTGGTTATCTTGCTTTTATCATTTTCTTTTAACAATACTCCCTAAAAGAAAGATCAGGGTGCTTATTATTTTTTGGTAAATATGCAGTGCAGTGTAAAGTTGTTTTTGTGAAAGTTATAGTATGGTGGACTGGGACATATTACCAGCAGCATCAACTATAGGCAAGGGTGAAATATTTCAACCCAATTCTATACAAAAGATCTACATCGTTTGGAAAGGTAGTTCTTTCAAGAAAGGGAGGAGATAATAGAACATAGCAGTAGCCTTTTAGTGATGAAAGGAATATATATAAATATATTATAAAAATATAGAGGAGTGTTTGCTTTCAAGAATAAATAAGTGTATCTTCCAGAGATGGAAGATATTATTACAATCTGGAATATAACTTCCTGTGCTGTACATGGAGAGTATAAGCCCCCATTGCTGAAAGTTGTTCTAAACAATCATGTGATAGAACATCCAGCCACAAGAGGACACTTAGGAGCAGTTTACAAAATCATTTTGAAAATGCAAACAAATGAGGAAAAGTTCTTGGCATACCTAACAGAAGGGAGGAAGGAATGGGCTTCTGTACATACATAGTACAAGTACAGAAGTTCTTTAAGTATCCAGACTGAAGTAGCATATCTCAAACAGCCTTTTAACCAGAGCATCATAAATTGAAGCACCCTTTTGAAACTCTACACAGCACATCTGGAAACCAAATGAAATATATTTTAAGGGGGGGGTTCATTTTAAAAACCCTTTTTATAGGGAAAAAGCACCATGTAAAACTGGGTTACTACTAGTAATATAATGCAGAGTTATACTATTTAATATTTATTTGCAATTAAAAAATAATAAATCACCAGGTCCAAATGCCACATTACCAATAATTTCAATATTAGTAATCTATTATTTATGGTAGTTGATTCTATGGGAAAATATTATTCCAGACCTTAAAATTGATATAAAAAGTGCATCTATTTACTATTACTTCCATTCACAGAATGTTAATGTTATTATTATCTCTTATTACTTATTGATCTTATTGCTATTATGTTTTATTTCTTAAAATATTATTTATTTTACTGTATTATACTGTGTTATATATTGGAATCTAACTTGGAAAATCCTTAAAAAGCTGGCATAAATAAATAAATGAAATACAACCTTGCTGAATCTTCTGACAAAAAAGCACTAATTAAAGCATGTGCTACCATTTTCAGCAAATTACAAACATTTTGTAAATATTGTCTGAAGACACTGGAGGGCACTTGCTTGACGAGACCTACTAAAAGCAAATTAGCATGGCTTTTATAAAGGGAATTCTTGCCTTAGTAGAACTTCTGGAGGTCTTCAAGAATTGGTAAATATGAAGCTATGAAGCTTTTGTCTACCCTGGACAATATAACATTAGATGGATAGTTAATTAGTTGCTTTAGAATAATATAATTTTAAGAACACCACACTTTTATTTTAAGGATACAGCCCTTAAATCCCAAATCTATAGAAACATAATAAAGAGAGATAGTTCTTTCAGGCAGTGGCTGAATTACCTTTTTCTGCATGCTCAATAATTTGACGAATGGCTTTCTTTAGACTGTTGGCTCTCAACATCAGCTGTTCACGTGGTCTAAATATCTGAGTACGAGCAATACAGGATGACCCTGCTGACAGTTCAATAGAAGTATCACAAGCAATGCTAGGACCATCGCCATCTTCTGTTTCTTCTGCAATGGTCGGAGGTGGGTTTGGCAAAGATGATGAAGCTTGAGATTCTTCATTCAGTGTCTTCAAAAGTGAGTCCAGCTTCTCTTTCAAAACAGAGCACTACAAATAGAAAGAAAAAATGTATACAGTAATTAAATAGCATGGGTCTATGTGTGCATGAGGGATGCAGTGGCTCAGTGGGTAAGACAGCTGAGTTTGTCGATCGGAAGGTCTGCAGTTCAGCGGTTCAAATCCCTAGTGCCGCGTAGTGCCACACCTCCCCCTAGAGTCGGAAACAACTAGCACATATGTGTGAGGGAAACCTTTTTATGTGCACATGAGAGAAAGAAACCTTTTTTTTTCCCCCAAATACCTTTCTGGCCATCACTTCTGACTCCTCCGAACTTTCTGGTGCTCTTTCATATGCTTTCCCTACTCGAGCTACGAAATCTTTCACAGTCTCACAGAGCACCCTAAAGAAGAAATATACAGTAGCAATCAGTTCTCATTCACAACATCTAGCTTCTATTAGATAATATTTCTTCTTAGCACTTACTTGGCTGATGAGATGACTACTGAGTGCTGGTCAGATGTCAAAATTTTGGATAAATGAGCAGCCACAGAGTCTTCATAGAAAAGTATCTGTTGTACCTTGTTAAAGTACACAGAGAAACCTGTATTATTTCTCCCAATAATGCAACACACAAAATTGTGCATGCTCAATAAACACGGAGTCATGATTTCAGTTTATTCTATGGGGAACATTATAGATAACACAGTGCGATAGAAAAGCATCTTTTCTGATGGGGGCAGGTTACAGATATTTTTAAAAAACTAAAATAAAAGTTACAGCATATTCAGACAAGAGAAATAACTGCAGTAAAACAAGAATGGGGAACATGAGAACCTTTAGCTCAGGGGTGTTAAACTCTTGGCATCACATTATTGTCACATGATGTATGGTGACCTTCCTTCCTTTGCTAAAACAAGGTGGGTGTGGTCAGTGTATGACGCATCCAACTTGAGTTGGCCATGAGTTTGACGCCCCTGCTTTACATCTAACTTTACCTTCTCCTATTTTAAACTTCAAATCTCTGTTCAATGGTTTTGTTGGAACCTCTATGGATACTTTTCACCAACATAAAACACCATCTTTATTGCTCTAAAGATTATATATCTTAATGCTCATATGAATCTTTGTTTTATTTTATTACCTCAGTTTTCCAGCTTAATTTTCTTCCTTTACACTTTCTCCTGTTTAATAATTACCTACCTCAGAATTTTCACTGAAATCTTCAAGAACTGTAGTAGCTGATGTTTGACGAGGGAGTTTTGTTTCATATACCATAATGCTCCATCTAATAAAAAAGATTTATTACACAAATTACTACAAATCAGATTCTGTTTACTATTAAAAATGTGTAGCAGATATAGCTGATTTTAACTTTTAAATTGATCAAAAATGTGTGAATTCACAATAAGCAAGCATTAATATTCACAGGCACATATATGTATACCAACATATATATAACATACATAAATACACATGCATTATATTCATGCAGAGTAAGCACTGGTTCATTATCCCTACATCCAGTAAACTGACCTTAAATTACTAGCAAAAGTAATATTTACCCAAAGCAATTAATTTCTTAAGCAACCAAGAAATTCTGAATACACAAGAGATGTTAATCATAATTACTGTACATAGTACATAATTACACAAGTATTGACTGCTACAGAAATAAAAAAAATTAAATAACATACTAAAATTAGAGTTAATAGTTCTTAGTTTAACATTTAATGCATAATTATTAAGTAGTATGTGACTAATTTTGTTACAGAAGCAAGGCATATATCCTGATAAAATTTTCAGACTTTACTATTCTAAATATTACCATTTATAATACCCAAGTAAATCAGATAGTGCACATTAAAATATAAATCAAACAAATTAGATTAATACTTTCTTTAAAAATACCCCTTCCAGTATTAAACTTGAACACATTGTGCCAATTTGTAAAAGGCAGACATATCCTTTTTTAGCTTGGAATATAAAAGCTTTTACTTAAACAGCCATTTTCAGGACTGCAGAATGACATGCAATGCAACTGATCCTCCTACATAACCAAGCTTTGTTAAGACACTTGTAAAATTTGAGACATCTAAACATACTGCACAAATACCAACCATGATGAAATTCAGATTCCATCAGGTAATAAAGAGAGATATTCAAGCTTCCATATAATAAACTGTACCTCTAGGCCTTTTATATCAACTTATCTAAAAGGATGTTCTTACTTAGGTCTTCTAAAGTGGCTGATGTTTTTGGGTGTTCAGAAAGTAAATGGCAACACATAATGTCATTTACCTATCAAGCATTTTAGTACTGGCCCTTTCCAGCTTTTCCAATATTTGAGGAAGTTGAGTATCATCATCACAAGCAGATCCCCAGCCTAGCACACGTGCAAGGTCGTTGCCGGTACCTAAAGGCAAGACACCCAACTGACACTACATGTAGGAAAGGAAAAAGAAAAACATAGCATAAGCAAAAGAGCTTCATTGAAAACAGTCACAAAAGAGAAAAACTGAAGAAACTCTTTCTAATTTCATTAATGCATGAAGATGCATAAAATAAAATTGCTTGATAAAAAGGTTAATGTGTCATTCATACTATATCTACATTTTTGCATATTCTCCCTTTTATTCTCTGCCAACTGGAGTTTCCTCAGTGAATATCTAATTTGTGCGCTCCCTTATACATACAGTATTTATTAAAATATTTTTTCTGCATCACTCTTTTAAAAGATTTGTCCAAAATTCTTTTTCACCATCTCTTCAATCCTCACTGTAATTTTGGATTGTATGTATGCATTATTATATAACTTTTATTTTAAAAACTTTTCTAGGTATTTAAAGTTTTCCTTTTTTACAGGCCTGGAAACAACCAGAACAAAACTTATATTTCTTAATTATGTAGGGGTGGATGGTTAACTAATTTTAATTACATATGTTATTAACAATATGCTTAATCCCTGGCCAAAGTTTAACATTTTAGTTTTACTGCTATGATGCTGTTGCTATTTTGATACAATAAATAATTGTGCTTAATTAGCAGTATCTTCTAAGAAAATAGCCATTTTAAGGCTGTTGAAATAGCAGCCCGGGAATCCTTTCAATATGTCAGGGCAGAACTCCATTTGCCAAGCTGTTTATGCAGTGTTATTTAACAACATGAGGCTTTCCAATTTTATCATGAAACTGTGACTAAAGGTTGGGAATTTCAATGATCTAAAAAGTTCCTTACGGTGACCAACTCTGTATAAATTTCTAGTTGTATAGGAGAGTACCTTTGGATTTTCAAGGGTTTATGTTTTTATCATTAAGTCCCACATAAATTAATGAATTTAATTAATGCTGCAACTCACATTAAAATGGAAAACCCCGTATTTGCCATATAAACTTTCAACACTTGATTACTTTTCATAACATTTTGGCATAAATGTTTGTCCTTTGGGGGGATTTATCATTTTTCACATAGGGATAAACACTCTGGGATTAGAAAGGCACCTGTTTATGGAGACTGAGGCTATCAATTTCAGAGAGAACCCATCCAACGCTTCCATCCCCACCACACACCAGAATTCGGAAAGTGTCGAATTTCTGAAATAAACGTAAACTGAACAGGGAAAAAAATTACCATTAAATATATTATTCAAATTTGAGAATGCTAGGAATTAAAATCCACTATATGCGTTTTCTGCACAGGAATAATAAAAACATTTATTGGATTTTTAATTAATCTGAATAAGTTCTGAGTTACAGGGTCATATAATGAACACAAAGTACAGTTCTTTATTAAGTGGACATGTCTAAAAACACCAGTTTTGTGCATTTCAACACACCAATGATGTTATGGAGCCTTGTAAAAGATAAGTTATTATTTTTATGCTAGATGTGAATGGAATAAATACACATTGGACAACTGATCAATGAATGAGCACTTGCTTTATAAGCAGAAGATATTAAATAAAAGGCCCCCAGTGGCAAATTCTATGGTAATAGGCTGGATAAATAATTTGAAATTATCTAAAATATCTTCATACATATAAAACAATTCTTATTCAAAAATAATTAAACATCAGTTAAAACAAATATAAGGAAATGACAACAGTTCTGAGAAGACTGTGTTTATGTTTAACATTGTCCATGCCTATTGATAAAAATATACTCACCAAAATAACCTAAATAATAATGGCAGTACAATCTTTCTTACCAACAAATTTTGATATATAAAAGTAAGCTCAATATAAATGTGGGCAAAACAAAAAGATTTGTTTTGAGTCTGAAACAAACACTCTGCATTTCAGAAGTTCAGTCAAACCATTTTAGGAAGATTGTGATTTGGCAGAAGTACCAGGTTTCAGCCAATTAAAAAATCTGGAAGGTTGCTGTAACAACCTGTAATACAGCTGTTGCTCTTACCTTCTCTTCTCTTTCACTGCCTCTTCCCAATACTCATTATCTATTCTTAGCCAGCACTCATTCATTCTCCTGTTCTCACCTACTAATTCAACCCCCTCAATTTCCCAGCAATCACTTTTTCCCATTTCTTCTAGACTATGTGCCATCACTCAATAGTCCTAATATTTTTCTGCTCCTCCACTGCTGAAAAACTTTGGGCTGTAACACAACTCCATCTCCAGATCAAACATATGCATTTTAGCTGTATGCTCACACCAAAACCAATATTTGAAACTGTTCCCAATTGGTTATTCTGAGCACAAGATAAGAATGGTTAATTTTCAAAAATAGAATACAATTTGCCTACCCAAGATGAGGTCCTCCATTCATAAGATCAAAGACTTGTGCAGGATTTAACAGCTGTTTGAATCTTCGTAGGAACTTTACACCCTGATTGTCTCCACTTTTTGAGTTGACAAAGACCAACAAAGGGCTTGTACAAGAAGGGGGACAAGTGGCTTTCCAAAAACCTGGAGGAAAAAAATGATTGAAGAAGATTAATCATTAAACATTTACAGAAAATTTATTATAACTCTTGTTTTACCATTATTAGCCTCACCTAAAACAAACTCACTTTTAAAAAATATTTTATAAGTAATTAGTTTTAAACAGAGGTATATAAAACGCAGGTGTGATTTGCAATGAAATGTTTCAGTGAAAATCTTTTTCAAGGGTCCAGATAGCCAGAATATTCTATTTCTTCCATACCATCACTATTCCAGTTCTTTCATCTAACTGTAGCTCAGTATGCCATAATCAATAAATTTTATTTATTTATTTATTTATTTGATTTAAATTAGTATCCTGGCAATTAAAACTATACATGTTTAAAAATTATTATTAAAATAATTATCCAAATGTTAAAATA
>JANHFP010001564.1:415752-428802 GCA_032468135.1 Calamaria suluensis
AGTTCTAAGTTACTTCTCTCCTTGATTAGTTTCCACCCATTGCTTCTTGTTCTGCCCTCTGGTGCTTTGGTGAATAGACTGACTATTCAGGAGGAAATGTTGCTCAGTCTCCACAGAGCTATTTTCGAAGATTATTGCTATTATTCACCAAGTAGAACGGGAAACATTTGGCTCAAAGATGCATTGCCATTGACCTCTTCATGTTTTCCAGTAATGTTCTGAGCACTTAACAATAGCCTTGCAGTCCGAGAGGAATAGTCCTAATGAATTAGGGAGTATCAGCTTCAGGAAGGCTGCCTTGTAGGCTAGTTTCCCCTCCAAAATGTATTATTTAGATTTTAACAGCATTATCTTGACTCACCTGTGATGCTTGGAAAGTGTCCTTTCCACTTTTCCAGTGAGCACGCTCCATATATAAAGTGATCCATCTGCTGAGCCAGCCACAACATAATTTCCATCAGGGCTGAAAAACCACAGATTTGGAACAGAGGAAAAAAACATGTTATTGCTGTTCAGAGTACAATGTGTCATTAGTTGAAGAAAATCTCCCAAAAGTCTAGAACTTTGACCAAATGGAATGAATATATTTAACTGCAAAGGTGACACTAAATTAGTTTTCCTCCTACCTAAAACACTAAAAATAAGTATAAAATGAACACCTAAAAACACAACTAATTAAATGCTCTGATTTTTTTTTCTTCTGATCAGTTTCATACCAATACAGAATAACATCATCTAATTATCTAATCTAATATGCTAAGCAAGTATCTCTATATATTGTATATATTTTTTTCCAAAAACCAGAAGGAAATACCACACCCAATACAAGTTTTGGTAGCTCAGCTTCTTACCTGAATACAACTCTAGTCCAATCAGATACACATTTAAATCCTGGAGCACTGGAAGAAAAAGCCAACCACAAAATGTTAAATGTATCTTTCTAATTCATTTTATGAGCTATAAAAAGACAGCTTAGCCATACAAACCTGAAAAATAATAATCAAACTAATCAGTACTTTTTCTTTCTTTTATTAAGCACAAATGTCTACATTATGATGTCATCGGCACTCAACAAAGACATTTCTCAAGAACAGGCTAAAATGTCAACAGAACAAGCTTCCTGGCTTTTGACAAAGATAAGAAATCTACAACTCACTTGCAGAGCCATACTCACCTGAACGTATGTTTGACAGCATTGATTCTGAGATCAATAATGTTCAACAGATCATCCCGAGAACATGTAAGAAGCTCTGTTCTCTCAGGGTGGAGATCTAGAGCTGTAATCCTTCCCAGCAATTCCACTTCCCGTACCACGCTTTCAGTTCTAAAAACGAATTGTAGCACACGTTAACATTTCCTGAATGGTGGTGTGTACAAGAAGGTTCATTAAAAATGTTGCAGTGGATAAAGGGTGTACCAGTAATCAATAGCACAATTTATGTGCTCATTAGATTAAGTGGTGTTTACCGTTTTGTTGCTTAGAACAAAAAGTGTTTAAATCTAGCCTTTTTAAAATAGCAATAGGTAAATTTACTTTAGCTAGCCAGCAAAGCTAGCTGAGGAATACTGGGAGTTGAAGTCCACAAGTCTTAAAGTTGCCAAGGTTCGAGACCCCTGTCTTAAAGGACTTCTGGAACACTTGGAAAGGGAAGATAATTGGTGATGATGATACGATAGGAGTAATAAATGTCGGTGTCTCTGAATCCTGCTTTGTTGCAACAATGTCCCATAATATATAAAACTCAAAGAACTTAACTGTGTTCTAGCCCTCCTCCTGGGCAATCCTAGCCTATGTAGTTAGTCCCTTTCTGAAATAGTTGCTTCTGGGATTCAAACTGCTCTCAGCCAGAATCCTGCTGCAGCAAAAGAAAGCTTGGCAGCTCAGTCTTAAAGGGCCAAAGGCCATTCTGTGCTTGTTAGGCAGAAGGTCTGCCATGATTATGCCAGACCAGGTCATTTTTACTGCATTGCAGCTTGCCATATTGTTTTGCCTACCTTCTGTATATCTCCCAATGATTCTCCTACGCCTCTATATCTTAGCACTCCTGAGTTTTTATTATTCTGTCTTTATTATTTAAAATGACTCCAGGTGGCAAGCAAATCTAGTGCTCCTTCTTCCTCTTCTTCTCTCCGCAACAACAGCCCTGTGAGATGAGTTTGGGCTGAGATAGAATGATTGACCTCAAAGTCACCCAGCCAGCTTTCATGTCTAAGGTGGGACTAGAAGTCACAGTGCCTTGGTTTCTAGATCAGCACTCTAACCACTAGGCCAAGCTGGATCACTTGTCCCACATCTGCATTAACCACATTCTTCAGCCTATGAACTATGCTCTCATTTAATTCACTGTGGGACAATTGTTAAAACCGCTGCCAATCAGTTGACTTCTTTGGATTCAACTTAAGGACACAATGTGACCCCAAAATGGCATCAGTCTTATCAAGTAATTGGATTCCTGACAGTCTTTCCTTTTTTTGTTCTATTTATGCCACTCATCTATTCTACATTCCAGATTCAGCAAATTCACTCCTGGATCCTTTTGAAGTAAACTGGACTTTTACAATAAATACTTTAATACCACTGTTTGCAGCAAATACTGTCGGTCTTGAACAGAAAACTCCTACAGCTAGCCTTAATAAGACGTGCCACCCTGACCTCCTGAAATGAACGTTGGGGAGGGGGGAAGAAACCCCACTAAGTTAATATACACAAAATAATGCAGTCAGTTTGCCCTGTCGCTGACAATTGTGCAAGCTTTAACAGATTTTCTGTGACAATCACCCATTGAACACAATACAAAGCAATCAAAACAGACAGGACAACTAGAAAAAAAGAGCCTGCGTTTTAAAAGAGCCGATAGTTCATTTTGAGCATAGGGAGAGAGAGAGAGGAGAAAAAAAGACAAAACACACACAAGTAAACAATACGGGAATATTCCTGCAGCAGAAGTACTATTTTGTGTTGAGGAAAATGCTTGTAAACCTGCAGGGGGGTGAAAAGAAGCAGAACGTGTATAACTGTTGTGTATAACTGTGCCTTTTTTAAAAAAAAAATAGAAAACCGCTAAGCAGGCCCCTAAGACTAATGAAAGTACATTCTGCTGTCTTGCTTGAATGATGGCCAACAAAAGGCCGACTGCCCGACATACCCCTTTGCCCAGGTCCTCCTGGATCACTTGCTCGATTTCCTGCCTGCTGCTCTGAGGAGCTTTGCTGTGCAAAATCTTGAGGGTGCTGGTGTATTCTTCAGGCAAGAGGTAATCAAGGGCCCCCAGATGCTGCCCCACTTTGATGAAGGTACCTCGGTTGGCACAGCATAAATCCCGGAGACGTTCTGCAGAACGCAGGTGCACCTGCAGAGAGAAAAGAGAGGGGTGGGGGTGGGGTGAAACCGCCTGAAACTTTGCTTGAAACCTTTTCTCCAAATTGTATACCGCATCCTTCCATGTATCCTCTCCCGAGTCTTTGAGATATAATGGTGTAATCAGGAAGCTTCCTGAATTGGATCATTAGGATAGAAAGCACATTTTGGGGGGGGGGAGGGGAAAAGAGGCATCTCTCCCCACTAAAAGGACCTCAGGTCAATGTTCTTGTTTGCAACGTCTGCGCTGCACCTGCATTATCCCACCAAAACATGTCGGTAGGAGCCGACGCCTCCAGCATGTGCAGATTTTAAAACATTTGGTTAGTCATGAGTGTTTCCAGTCCCGTCCCCACGACATATAAAGCCATTCAAAAATATGCAGCAAAAAGAAGTGGACGCAAGCCCACCCCTCAAAACCTGATGCTTAACAGCTGTTCGGTTGCTGCTTGGACCCTCCATTTTACAAGCCTATCTTGAGTTTTCTTGGTATGGGCTGAACCATGGCATGCCAAAGGGAAAAGTCACCACCAGGACTCTCTCTCTCTCAGAAAAAGCAGTACGCTTTCGTCAATGAAAAAGCCCAACCGCCTGTATTATGACTTAAGGAGAACAAAAAGAGCCTGTTTTATACATTTTAACTCAGAGGCAGGGCCACATTTAGATGAAAAGAGGCCCTAGGCTATTCCACTTATGAGGCCTTTTCACCTCCCATTTTTAAGTTTGTAAGAATTTCTCCTTATTTTCGGTCCAGTGTTTTAGTGTTCACTGTTTTTAGAATAGTGTAATTTTAATTTCCAATTTGAATGTAGCCCCTCTTGATCTTGAGGCCCTAGGCTGAAGCCTAGTTAGCCTATAGGAAAATCCGGCCCTGCTTATGACCCTGTTTCAGGCTTACAACCATTGCAGCATCCCCATGCTGACGTGATTGTACATTCAGGTGCCTGACCACCGGTTCACATCTGTGACAGTGGCAGGGTCAGCTGATTATCTTCTGCCACGTTCTGACAAGCCAAGTCAATTTGGGGAAGCCACATTCACTTAACAAAAAGGTTACTAATTTAACAGCTGCAGCGAGTCACTTAGCAAATGTGGCAAGAAAAGTCGTAAAAGGGGGCAGAACTCGCTTCACAAATTTCTCACTTAGCAACCTAAATTTTAGGCTCAATTGTGATCAAAGGTTGAGGACTATCTGTATTTTAATGCTCTCCCCCATTAGTAGCTGCCAAATAGAATGATTCTTAGGTAAGAGACAATAGTTCTAGGCCAGCTTTCAGGGGTCAAATGCTCCCGGTTTGGAGCGGTTTGGCCGATCCGGTAGCGATGGTGGCGGGTGGTTCAGAGAACTGGTAGTAAAAATCCCTGTCCCCGCCCCCTCTGCCCGCCTGAGGCTTTCTTTTCATTTTAAAAGCATTTGTTTCTATCAAAGTGTTTGCTGGATTAGGTAGAAAGACACGCCTTTAAATTAATGTAGAGAGCCTCCAAGCAGCCGGCATGATCACGGGATACAACGGCACTGAAAAATGTGACTTATGACCATTTGCACACTTATGACCATTGCAGCAGCATCTTGGTCCTGTCAACAAAATTCAGACAGAAACAAAGGCAGATATATGTGTCCCAGGATAATGCAGGATTGAGCATGGGTTGGTCAACGGGACCAGAGATTTACTCTTCCAAGTTTCTTGGACACGGCAGCCGATTCATATTTATGACGGTCGCAGTGCCCCAAGGTCACGCAATCAGCTTTTGCAAACTTCTGACAGGCAAAGTCAGTGAGGAAGCCAGATTCACTTAACAACTGCGGCATGAAAAGTCGTACAATGGGGCAAAACTCACTTGACCAATGTCTCGCTAGCCACATAAATTTTGGGCTCAATGGCGGTCATAAGCTGAGAACTACCTGTCTGTATTGCAGATGTGAAGGTCTGCAGGTATTGCCCGAGAGGTGCTTGGTAACTTAGTAACGCTGTGAGAGAATGAGAACAATATTGGGATAGGAGGGAGGGCACATTCAGGTGGTCGACTCAGCCAAGAACTATATAATATTTTCAAACAAGATAAAATCCCTGTTATGTTGAGGTAAACAACATAACATGAAATTTGTTGTGCCAGGGGAGGCATTTGCTTAATATTGCTGTATATGTAGTTTTCAGGGCTATGCGCCTGGTAATGGGGTAATACTTAGTGGGTACAATGGAGGTCACTATTTTCCCCAGGTGAATCAGAGATTTATCAAAAATGTCGCCCATTAAAGTAAAAAAAAAATAATGCTTTTCTAAGAGTTTTCTGACTCATTTTTTTTTCAGGTAAAAATTGCTTTCTCTTATGCCGTAATAATCTCAGGAAAATCAGATTATATATATATATTTAGCAGTTTGGTCTATTGCTTATAAAAAGGAATAAAAGTAGGTTCAAGAGAGAGATGAAAATGAACTTTTCAAAGAAGTCACGCTAACCCGTACGAGAGGGCATGACATTTTATATTATCTATATCTCTGCTCTGAGAGTCTCAAGGGAAGGTGGATTCTATATCCTGTTCTGAGACGTTGAAAGAGAGTGTAGTTATCCCATGGAAATCATTGACAGAAGATTTGTTGGCTTAGAGTTTGGGGTTAGTAACGTGAAAGAGTTTATTTACCTCACGAAGGAGGTATTTGCCATATCTTAGCTGTGATTAAGAGATTCTGACTGGGGCAGAAAAAGATGAACAAGAGGCACTTTTGCCTTGGAAATCAGCAGGGTAATTCTATTTGGAGGTTAACCAAAATAACTTCTGAAATGGACCTCTAATTATAGAGGTGTAGAACAGTCTGCACTGGGAGTTGTCCATTACATCCAGAGCAGCGATCTCCAACCTTTCTGTGTTGGGTTGGGCCGGGCCGGGCCGGCCCAGCCCAACAGGAGGAGAAGAGGGGATGGTTTTGTGTGAGGGGCAGGCGTGTGCATGCACACATCCAGCTTCATTTGTGTCTGGGTTTCAGCAGGTTCTGACCAGTTCTGGGGAACCGGTAGCAGAAATTTTGAGTAGTTCAGAGACCTGAGGTAAAAATTCTGACTGGCCCCGCCCCCATCTATTCTCTGCCTCCTGAGTTCCAGCTGATCGGGAAGAAATGGGGATTTTGCAGTAACCTTCACCTGCCACACCCACCAAGCCATGCCACATCTACCAAGCCACACCCACAGAATTGGTAGTAATTTTTTTAAAAAAAAAAAATATTTTTATTGTTTTTTTCCCCCTATACAATAGGGAAAAGGTAAGGGAAAATTCTCCATTTTAACACGTTAAAATGTAATTTGAGATTGTAATTTGAGATTGTAGGTTCTAATGTTACATATGCAACATTTCTACAGTTCCAAAGCATAATATAAGTTTTACATATTGAATGTTCCTTAGAGTCTCATCAGATCAGCTTCTCCTCCAACAGTTTTAATATCTAACAACAGTTTAGGTTAGGTTCCATCTCCAAAATATCGCTTTCACCTCTGATCAAGCACCAATTCTTATGGTCACTTTTTATCTTTCAACCTCAGTCTTCTGGGCGACGTGCCCCCCCTCCCATCACCCGGTAGTAATTTTTTTTTGAAACTCACCAGTGGTGAGTGGGGCTGCGAGCACCCGTACTGGCACTCATGCCGGGCTGCCACTCATTAGGCCCAGTTGCAAATAGGCCACAGCCTGGTAATGGGCTGTAGCCCTCAGGTGGGAGACCTCTGAACTAGAGGCTCCCCCACTGGATTGGGCAAAACTATGATGGAGGATTGCTAGAGATTGGTTAAATTGCCTGGAGAAAACTCAACTCTTCTCACTCTTTTGGAATAGGTGGCACTGATAACCACCTGGTACTAGTGGATCTGCGTCCAAAAGGTATTGACGGAGCCCGGGCGGAAAGAGTACTGGAGCTAGTGTCCATCACTGCTAACAAGAACACCTGTCCTGGGGACAAGAGTGCTTTGACACCTGGAGGCTTGCGACTCGGTAAGAGCAAGGAATTTTTTAAAAAAAAGATTATGTGGTTGTTTCACAGCTGTGGATGACAATTCTTTTTTTTTATTGTTCATATAACAGCTTTCATTAAACTGTGTGTATTCTGGATACAATTATATCTTAATAGTCATACTCATTATATTTGACTATCATCGTCATTATTGATAATATAACACCATTACAGTATAATAGCTCTCCTCCTTTCTAATTGTCTATTTCTATTATCCAACCATTGATAGAATGTGTCCCATATTAAAAAAAAAATTCAGTTTCTTCTTTATCCTTGACAGGAAGTGTTGATCTATCCGTTTCTGCGCAATCTAATGTTTTCTTGATCACATTCTCCTCAGACAGGATCTCATGAGGATGACGATTCTAAACTAGTTGACCAGGGGGGAAAGTATTTTTTTTCATGCATCGGAAATTAGGGTTGCCATGGAGCAGAATCATCATTTTAAGATTTGTGGATGACGATTCTTAAAACGATAATTCTGCACCGTGGCAGCCCTAATTTCCAATGCATTTTTAAAAAAATGCTTTTCCCCATGGTCAACTAGTTTAGAAAACCAGGAATGGGTGCATATTTCATCAATACAGAACTGACTACATCCAAAGTTACACAAACATTGTTCAGCAAATACAGTGAAATTTTTTTGTGGAGGGGCATCTTATTTCGAGCATCTGTAATCTACTCTTCAGCACTTTAAGCTATTTTGGGAAGATCCAAGGGGGTTGGAAGAAGAATCCATTCAACACTTATTATTCCTTCAGCGGCTCAATGTATTTTAAATACAATCCTTGCAAACGCCAATGTTTGCAGGATTCAGAATCAGCTGCTGCTGAGCGATTCTTATGCACATTTTACATTAACCTCTATTCCTTCCGTTGCTATAGAAGAGCTTGTATATAGAGGTGGGAAGGGGAATTTGTAAGCTGAATTTACACCCCTGTATATGTGGGAACTTTTCTTGTCTTCCTTATATACCGCGGCATGGGTGTCAAACTCGCGATGCTGTCAGGTGATGTTTTGCAATGCTTTCTCCCATTCGCCGAGCTGGGGTGGGTGTGGCCTGCCTATGATGCATCCGGCCCGTGTCTCACCAGTTTGACACCCTGGCACTACTGTAAAGCCTTATCCACTCAGGGTTTCACAGCATAGTATTTATTTGTAAATTTGGTCTGTAGATGTGAAAAGCAACACTTCTCGAAATTATTTTGATTTTCCCCACAGGAGCACCTGCGCTTACTTCCCGACGGTTCCAGGAAGCTGATTTCCAAAAGGTTGTTGAGTTAATCGACGAAGGAATCCAGGTTGGGCTGGATGTCAAGCAGAAGACCTGTAAGTCCATGTGTTACGAAAAGCCAGAATCTGCTGGTACTTATTGGCCAATTTTTTTTTCCCGGTCAGCGAGTTGAAGTAGAAATTGTGTTGGCTGAAAATGTGGAGGCAGCGATGAACCGCTTGGCTATGTTTGATGGATTTGTTACATTCTTTGCTATATTTTAATTGTGGTTCAGCTGAGACTCACGTGATAGCAAGCATCCTCTGAGTCCTGCCTAGCATCTTTTTATTGATCTTGCTATGCAGTTTCAACATGCATCCAAATTTCCCCACCTAAAAATGAAAGTGGATTAATGTGCTAACACCCACCAGTCTAGATTTGTTTTAGTTTGCTCTCTGGCCTGGAAGAGAGGGAAAGCAAATACATCATAGCAGAGGGGATATGGAAGCCCAGGAGCTATTAAGGCAACCTTCATCAACATGATGTCCTCCAGGTGTGCTGGATGAATTCCCACATCCACCAATCAGGGCAGGGGAAAACTGCCCTAGGGATTAATTATAATGATAAAAGAGAAGTAGGAAGTATTTGGGAGCATTTGTGGATCAGAGGCAGGGGTGAAATGTAAAATTTGTTGCTACCAGTTTTCTGGGTTATGTGACTGGGTGGGCGTGGCCAATTTCCGCTCCCCATTTTAAAGGTGTTTGTTTCTACCTAAGTATTTGCTGGATTAGGTAGAAACAAATCCCTTTAAAATGTAAGGAGAGCCTTGGAGAATCACAGCAGTTGCACGATGTCTGAGGCTTTTTTTCATTTTAAAACCATTTGTTTCTACCTAAGTATTCACTGGATTAGGTAGAAACAAACCCCTTTAAAATGTAAGGAGAGCCTTGGAGAATCACAACGGTTGCGCGATGTCTGAGGCTTTTTTTAAATTTTAAAGCCATTTGTTTCTACCTAAGTATTTGCTGGATTAGGTAGAAACAAATCCCTTTAAAATGAAGGGGGGAAAAAGCCTCCCATGATGTGATCCTCCAAGGCTCTCCTTAAGTTTTAAAGGGATTTGTTTCTACCTAACCCAGCAAATACTTAGGTAGAAACAAATAGCTTTAAAATGAGAAAAATAAATAAAGCCATGGATGATTGCGCAGAAGGGGTGGTGTTGGGGCCAGGGATTTTTACTACTGGTTCTCTGAACCAGCCCCCACCATTGCTACCGGATCGGCCGAACCAGTCTGAACCCGGGAGCATTTCACCCCTGATCAGAGGGTTTTCTCTCTCTTCTTTTTGCCATGTGTTGGCAACCCTCCAGTTTATTTACCCTCTTCACTTTGTTTTTCCCCTCTGCAGCCAAACTTCAAGACTTCAAATCCTTTCTGCTTTCTGATCCAGAGACAAAGCAAAGGTTGTCAGCTCTTCGGCAGCGTGTTGAAACCTTTGCCCGTGCCTTCCCCATGCCTGGCTTTGACAAACGCTGAGATCTGGTTCAACTGAAGACTGGTTTAACCATTGCACCTAGATGGCCAACAAGCTAGACATGAAGAGTCCCCGAAGCCTTGCCTCTCATAGCTTTATCTAACGGAGCCCCTCTTCAGAGAGGGGATCTCCTTGGCCATTTTTAATCCCCTCTATTCCTTATCCACATTTTGTAATGACTTATTAGAACAACTTACTTTGTGTAAAAGAACTTGGCTCTGATTCACAATACATGTATTACATTAGGCAGACTGACTTGTAAGAATTAAAGCGATCCACCTCTTTCTATGAATGGAGACATTTCGATCCTTTGTGAACTTTGCTGCTGCTTTGGACATCTCTGCCTGCAGGTGCCTTCTGTATGTACGTGTATCACGCAAATATTTTCTCTGCAGGTATATGCTCAGCCAAAGATGTGAGTGTGGATGTTACCTTTGTTCATCATAGTAATGTTTCTACATAGCAACAGAAGTAGGCAGCATCAAGCCTTTGTGACAATAAGGTAAAGGTTTCCCTCGCACAAATCTGCTAGTCGTTTCCGACTCTAGGGGGCGGTGCTCATCTCCGTTTCAAAGCCAAAGAGGCAGTGCTGTCCGAAGACGTCTCCGTGGTCATGTGGCCGGCATGACTAAACGCCAAAAGCACACTGAATGCTGTTACCTTTCCACCAAAGGTGATTCCTGTTTTTTCCACTTGCATTTTTGACCTGCTTTCAAACTGCTAGGTTGGCAGAAGCTGGGGCAAGTAACGTGAGCTCACTCCCATTACACGGCACTAGGGATTTGAACCGCCGACCTTTTCCGATTAACTAGCTTAGTGTCTTAGCCATTATTATTCTTATTCTTATTATTATTATTATTATTAAGATTTGTATACTGCCCCATCTCCAAAGATCCGGGGCGGTTCACAGCCTACTAAAAGCCATATCATACAAAACTTTAAAATTAAGTAATTAAAATAATTAAATCGGGCTGTTCGTCGTGCTAAAAACCAATTAGAAGCTATTAATTTTTAAAACCCATTAATTTAAAATCCCTGATCGTCCCAGGCCAGCCTGCTGAAAGAGGAGGGTCTTCAGCTCCCGACAAAATACTTTCAAATCAGGGAGCCTTCGCAGGGCTGGGGGCAGTTCGTTCCAGAGGGCCGGTGTCCCCACAGAGATCAAAATAAATAGTCTGTCTGACCCCTCACTTCATCCCTTTTGCCATCTTTTATCCTTCTATTTTATTGATTTTGCTGTGATTTGATTGTTAAGAGCCACCGAGCCTTATTGAATTAGGCAGGATACAAGTGAAACAAATTATTACTTATTATACACTGAAAACTATGAAGCTCCAGCTGCCAGTTCTTCTGCTTGCGTGGGCCTTCATGCGCATGAAGTTCTTTTCAAGAACTGCACCAATGTAGTGTATGTGAGGATCCAAGCAGGATCTGTTTGTAACTGACAGATGGAAATGTTGTCAAAAAATATTTTGGGAAAGTATTTTCAGTTGACCGTTTCATACACTTCACAAACAGGATGGGAGAAGAAGATGAGTTGGTCCAATTAACGGCAGCGGTGTTTTCTCCACTGAAACATCCCTTCCTAAGCCTCAACCACCACACAATAATATTTCCTGTACTCTCTGCTAATCAACCATTTTATATAGAGAAACAGATTGTGTTATTTAAAATACGTCTAAAATTTGGATACGTGAGCACTATAAACACCGCTTGTGATTTTAACATCAAACACATCAATCTCGTTATAAACCTTTTTTGGCTTGGAATACGGTCTCAATATGCTTAATGATGGTAGTAAATAATATTTCACTGAAGTGATGCTCTCATTTGAGGGCAACAAAAGTGAAATAACTACTCCTCCATAAGACCCACAGACTAAATAATGGAGGGAAAAGGCCTGCAACCTCCAGCTTTTCTGCCAAAACTAAACTGCCTAGCATTTAAGCTCTCTTTGAACAAGCTTGTAAGAAGAATGGACTTGTATTCACTTTAAGATGAAGAAATGCAAGCAGAACGGACCAATACGGATTGTTGTCCCAAAATCAGAATGAAGCAAGGCCAGGTATGTTTAAAAAACCAGCTATTCTTCTTCTCATGGAGTGCCCTTTTGACCAAAAAGAAAGGAAGGACACAGGAAAGAAAAGCAACTTGATCCCTCTGAAAACTGAAGACTGGAATGAAAACAGGCTTTTTGGTCCCCAAGATTCCCAAAAAATTTCTGGTATCTTGAGTTTCTTCCAGTTTTTATGGGCAACCCAAAAACAATTCAACATATTTTAGGCTATTTAAAAATGTTCCCTCATTATGAAGGAATGCACAACACCAGGTGTTCTACCTTCCCACACATTTAACACACTGCACTGGGAATTGTTTCCTTGTTCAAATATGGCAATAGCACAAGACCAGTGAGATTTGGACTTCCTTATGTTGCAAACCAACCTCAAAACTGAACCGTGGAAGCAAAAATACCTTGAGTATTTTGGAAGCATTCCAAGCCTATCTAAGTATGAAACATCTTTACTCTGAACTTCTTTCATAACTGGAAGAATTTCCAAGAGCTCCTTTCCTTCTCACATTTCTACACTGACGTGAGCACTGTTTGGCCATGGATACATAAGGGCAACGGAGACATTAGGGTTTACTGGAAGTTATCACTGCCATTCAGACCATCACTGTAATAGGAGTATTAGATCAATAAATATTGGCTACTTCTGCCAAGCTACACCCCCTGCTTTGGGAAATGTATTTATGGGAGACAGTGAGCACAACACCAACTCTGCAAATTAACGGAGAAACATTAGCAGTATACAGCAGCATTAGCTGTAGTATCGACTTCAGAGGTTTTTTTTTCCAAACCTGAGTTTAGATATTAGAATAGAATAGAATAAGAGTTGGAAGGGACCTTGGAGGTCATCTAGTCCAACCCCCTGCCCAGGCAGGAAAAC
>JANHFP010001564.1:438371-448717 GCA_032468135.1 Calamaria suluensis
CAAAAGCCGCTGAGAGATCTAATAGGACCAGGACAGAGGATTGTCCCGTCCCGAGCCCTCCAGAGGTCATCAACCAACACGACCGATGCTGTTTCAGCAAAATACTGATGAAATGATAAAAACTACAGGTTGAAAAGCAGTCAAGAATAGAATGGGATATTAGTAAAACAGTAAATCTGATATATATCAGAATGGGGAAAAATGAGCTAATTTTGCATTTATAAGATTAAAAGGTAAAGGTTTCCCCTGTCCAGTCATAGCTGGCTCTAGAGGGCAATATTCACCTCCGTTACTTAGCCAAGAGAACCAGCATTGTCCAAAGACTTTCTGTGTTCACCATGTGGCCAGCATGATTATATGCAGAGGCACACAGAACACTGTTACTTCCAACCAAAGTGGTACCTATTTACCTACTTGTAATTGTACCTACTTGGACCTAGGCGGGCAGGAGCTGGAGAAGTAACCGGAGTTCACCCTGTCATACAGCACTCAGGTTTTGAACCCAGGCTGTCAGCTTTTCGGCTGACAAGCTCAGCATCTTTAATGGCTGAGCCACCACATCCCCTTTATAAAGTAAAGCAACTGCTAAATCTGTATTTGTGTTGGTATGTTTGTATGTATTTTTCCTAGATTATGTTTAGTACTTGTATAATATGAAATGATTTCACACTCTTTGGATTAAATGCTTACATTATAGAAACATATTTGTTGTGTGTTTATTACATGTCATTCCTAAAAAGTATTCCATATACGCAACATATTATTTTAATGACTTTATGCATTTAATTTTTTAAAAAATGACAGAAGTTAAAAGTAGAAAAGTGATACTGAGTCAGAAAAACATATTTGCAGGAAATAAAGAGGTCTCAGCTTGAAAACTAAAGTTCATGCACGTTAGAACACATTCCAGAACTGATAGCTCCTTGACTGGTTTTGTTGGGAGAGTCAGCCCTAGCTGCTTTCCACTGCAAGCAACATGAACTGACGATACCCACATAATGTCAGCAGCTTCATAACATCTGACAGCATGAATGGAGCATGGATGGGAGAAAAGAAAACTGTTGGGAACTATGGAAGTTGTGGATGTGCAATTTCACTAGTGCAATCAGACAATCAAAAAAATCATCATTGACCTCAGTATTTATTAGCATTTCTCAGGTTTTGGCTGGTTTAAAAGACCCAATTTCTTGTTGTAAAAGCCACACTAACAATTCTTTCCAAAGTCACAAAATCCCCTTTGGCTAGCCATGTCAGGAACAGGCAGCATCTCATCAGGAAAACAAAGAAATAATTGACTGAATATGAAGTAAAACCTGAAGCACTTTACCGTATACACTGCAAAGTATCACCCAAAAGTAAATGGGAAAACTACTCAGTAAAACATATTAATTTTTTAAAATAGTGAATCCAAGACATACTTACAAAGACACACACTGCTGTGTTGGGTAGTCGGACCTCTCTGCTTGCGGTAGGAAGTACATCGGTATTATCTTGAGGGATAGGACATGAGGATAAAGAACGCCTCCTGAGAGAGTTACATTGATATACAAATAAGTATATAAGGAAAATTAGCTATGTCTCCAGACTATGGGCAGGGGGATGACCTCAACTACACAATAGGTAAAAATGGAAGGAAAGGCAAGGAGTCTTAAAACAAATGCAAGTATTCAACAAAAACAGGGAATCAATACCCAGAAGTGGTTGTGTATATTAGGGACTCTATAGCCTTTACATCTGGTTTCTCACATGAACCCAAACTATTGCATAAAAACTACTTGTGTCTGAGTGGGGAACAAGTTGTCACCATTACAACTGTTGAACTGAATCCCAAATTAAAATTGTTTGAGTTGAGGTACACCAATATTTGTTTGTTAGATATCTACTATTGTTAAATCCCTTTTCCTATATGAGGTAAATTATATTTAGTTGCTAAGGTACATAGTCTATAATCAATGCGTAATTTAAAACTCACATTTTATTTTTAACAGAGAGCTTCTACATAACACACACAAAAATAATAACTAAAATGACTGGGCACAGCAATCATGTAGATTATGTCCAGCATTTCTTCCCTAAGTAGTTATACCTCATGCATGCATGATATATCTATGTATTATTTAACTGGAATGCCTTTTTAGTGCTACAGAAACAACCGAGACAATTATTCAGCAAGCCTCATCACATGCTAAATTAAGCGTGAATAATTTCAAGCAAATTTTTCACCTGGCAGTATCAGAAGAGTGATGTCCCAAAAGGGGAGACTCAGACAGACTAGAGGGAAAGATCAGAGGTCAGCACACAGCAGAAGTAAGGAGATGAACACAAAAGAAAAGGAGAGATAGGCGCTAGAAGAAGGCTTGACACAAGAAAAATGGTTTGAATGCCTAGCATTACTGAAGTGCTGCGGTATACTGAACTACTACATAATGAAAAGGTAAATGCATACCGACCTACCCAAAGATATTAGTGATAGAATCCAGAAGGCCTCCAGTGGGCTGGGAGAGTCGCTTACTAAAGAGAAGGGGAGGACAGTTTTCAAGGAGATCAGAACACACAAGCCCATAACTCTCAATCTTGAAGCCCCACATTCAGCAAGGAAAGCAAATGGTAACAGGACAGCACAAAAAGCCACCATCTTGGTTCTTGGTTCAAAAGCTTGCATAAACAATCATGAACTAAACACTGCAGTTATAGGAGCAGGAAGAAAAAGGTTCCCTAAAAGATGTAATTCACTGGAATTTTGAGAATAAAATTAAAGATATATTTATATGAAAGCAAAACATATTCCCCAAGCATTCTCATGACTAATGTGATGTTGACTTATAATAGCCTATAACAGGAAGTGTACATGTTTTTGCTTTTAAGCCAGTTTAAATGGAAAGACTTTAAGTTCTGCAGGTTTTGTTTGCAGATTCAATTACAACGTAGAGTTGGAAAGAAATTTGTCAAAGAATCTATTTGCAGCTGTCAGCAGCATTAGATGGGCTAACTGTCCAAAAAGGCAATGTATTATGAAGTCTGCAGTTTTAACTAGCACGGCCTTTAACATTTGCAGCCTTTATAATTTTGATCTTGTCAATATTTACACAGAGAGGATTTGAGTCTCCGTTTACTATTTATTATATGCTGACATGGGTCTGCCATAAAGAAACTGAAAATGTTGCTACAAACCCAATTCTGGAAAGCTGTAAAACAGGGGTGTCAAACCTGTGGCATCACGACGGTGTCACATGTCATATTGGGACTTTCCTCCCCTTCGCTAAACCAGGCGTGGGCAGGGCGAGCATGTGGGCCAGGAATTTGACAGACCTGCTGTAAGAGGCCATTTCCTAACTGATAAAGCAAGTTTAAATTCAAGGCCACAAAAGCTTTGTTTACACTGCTGTTTCCAGTGTCAGGAATAAACACTGCTATGGTAAAAAGCAGATGTGGATAGAAAAAGAGAGACTCCTTCCCTGTATTTATTTGTAAGCCCTACAATTTGGAAACATTCCTAGCTAATGATACTGGAAAATAGACATTTCCTTACAAAAAAATCAGTAGAAATAACATCACTAAACTCTGTAACTATTGGAGTGTTTCCTCTGGGCATAATTCACTAGTTAATTTTCCCATTTTTATCCCATTAAAAATAAATGGGAGCAAAAAACATCAGCTGTGCAATTCTCATTTTATTACAATAGAGAATATAGCTGATAAATTATTTTCATACTGGCATCTGTTACCAAATAAATTTATAATTCCTCTATGCAGGAAAAAATATTTTTTCTCAATATATTTTCTTCCCAAAATGCTATCCCTGAAGCAAATCAGGAATACCAATGGATTTTTTTCTCGCATTAAAATATTTCATATACTCTTTCACAAATATATTTTCAAACATCTCTGCTTGAATATTACCTTGCCGTCCGTGTGACAGCACGAACTGGAGATGTCTCCTCAGCTGGATCGGAGGTTTCATCAGCAAGGACTTCAATATCATCATCCCTGAAGGAAGACAGATAATTCCTTGAACGTTCAAGGTCAGGCATTTCATATTAAACAGCCCTGTTCCCCTACTATTTCAAATACAGAATTTCACTTCTATTTTTAATAGTATAGGTCCGTGATGGCAAACCTATGGCATGGGTGCCACAGGTGGCACACAGAGCCATATTGGTGGGCATGCAAGTTTAGTTCTGTTGTGCATGCACACACCAATTGAATTTGCCCCTTCCAGTCCTACCGGAAATCACAAATGTTCAGTTTCTGGCCTTGGGAGGGCCTCCGGGGGGGTTGGGGAAGGCCGTTTTTGCCCTCCCCAGACTCCTAGAAAGGCTCTGGAATCTGGGGAAAGCAAAAAAAAAACCAGGCCTACTGAGCCCACTGTGCCATCGCTTGCCAAAAGCGGGGCTTGTGCGGGGGGTCGTGCATGCATGCATGGGATGGCAGGGTGAATAGAATTATGGGTGTCGGCACTTGTCCCGTGTGATCCCCGTGTTCCCCCCACTTTTGGACACGAAGGTAAAAATGTTAGCCATCCCTGGTATAGGTCTTAGAGATGGTGTGAACAATAACTGAACAACAGATTTAGCTATGCCATGGCTGTATTTTATTTGCCTTTTATAATTTCTAACCATATTATTTGCCTCATGTAGTTGCAATCACAATACATTCAGGAAATTAAGTTGGGGTCAGGTGCAAAGATTCAGGATCACATGTTAAGTATTGCTCAATCCTATGCTAATCGTCAGCACTAAATTGGCACTAGATAAGAATTAACAGAACTTGGAGAGGATTGGATTGTTGAGAGAACATATTCATTCCAGATTGATTCCTCTCTTGACATCACCCCCAGGCTCTGCCTTTTCTTCTACAGCTAGGCAGGAATAAACTTGCTGTACTTTAAAATGAACTGCACTAAATGCACCAAAACAAATAAGCTTAAAATACAAATAAACTTAAAAATAAACTTGATTATTAGCCCAAACAGATTCACTTAGTACACAATGCAATAAAATAAGTTCAAGTGAAGCAAAGAAAAGTATGTTCTGTACAGTAACGTCTAAACTAAACAGTTAGATGCCTATATAATTATGTAAAGGAAAAAATTATGGCTGGTTAATCTGATGAATTGCTATTTTTTCCACTTGATGAAGCCACTGAGTTGTAAGGAATGTATTAAGCTCAGAGGGCCAAGATAAAAATACAAAATAAAGAAAAACAATCTTAAAAGTAGTACATATCAAGTTACAAAAATTAAGCAAGATAAAAATAATAATTAAAAGTATTGCTGAAAAGATTAAAAAGATACATTTTTTAAAATCTGAATTTTAGCTTGGCAGAAGAAATCTAAACCTATTATGGTTCAATTAAAAAAGGATGTGAAAACATTAATGAAGGTAAAGGTATAACATCCACCAGGCTTGCTCACCCAAAGCTGCTGCTAATAAATAAATTTGCTCTTTTACTTCTGATTTTTCTAGGAAAACATTTACTAGGAACACATAGTATCAGTTGGGAAAGGGGAACATAACACCCCCCCCCAAAAAAAAAACCCCCTAAAAAATAGTCACCATCTTTACCTCCAGTTTCCACAATATTGTTGCTGGTTAAATTAGGAAACTTTTATCATTTGACTACAGTTTACATCGGAATGCTGATGAATAGTAAGAAGACAATAAGCATGCAGCTTGGATAACTCATTTTTATATTTTCAGCCTGGAAATGGAAATAATGTTGTCATTAGGAAGTAATTAGACTGATGAATGCTTACTGTTCAATTGGCAGTGGTTCTTTAGCAGCTTCTGCTAGTTCTTTCTGAAGCCGAGCTTGCCTTCTCCTAACCGAAAAATATTAGAAAATACATGTCAACTCTGTAATATTTATCAATATTCATTTGAACAGCTGTATTCAAAGTATTAAGGAACTGAAAATTAGGAGGAATTATTGCCTTAAGCTCCCTGGGATAGAAATTCCAGTGGATAGACTTGTTGCCTCAAATATATATTTATATCTTGACACTAGTAAAATGTAAAGCTCATCAGAATATGCTGGTTCTCATGTCTCTAGGCCCAAGTGAAAACTTAACTGCCCAGAAATGTTTATCTTAACTAGGCTGTTTTAAGATGCCTTGAAGTCATTATGTAATTCTTACAGATACTCAATTTCGTAAATAAAATTGCTCTAGTCAGTACATATGTTAAGAGCTGACTCCATCCTGTTATATTGTGAATTATCAGATATTATTTCCATCACAGAAACTGATGTTAATTGTAGATTGAGTCTACTGATCTAAATATAACAGCCATTCCACATTATGAAAAAAAACACCATTGGGAAGAATGAGGCTATTTGAATCAGCATAATCAGAGTATTATGAGTTAACATTTAACTATTTTATAGTGAAAGCAAGTCTAAACCTCACATCAAAATTTTATACACATAAGGATTTAAAGATTAGACCGCAGAAGCTGGTTTAGCTCAAAATCCAAGTCAAGTCAAAGCCTGGTTAATAACTGGATAAATGATCAAAAAAATTAGATCAGACTAGGAAATTGAAAAACGTTCCCAGAAAAGCAACAGAAAATCATTTTTATACTGTATAGTTGAGTCACTACGACTTAAGCTCAATTTGAAGAAATCTCTATGGTGTCATGCCTCTGCCAGCGTCCGACTCAGAGGATGAGGCGGAACAGCTGGAAGAGCAGTGTGGGGCAGGTAGGCTTGGAAGAACAGTAGGCTCTGAAAGAATCTAGGGAGCTGGGGGTGGGGTGGGGGTGGAGGCAGATAGAGATAGCTCTGAAGAAGGAACAGCACCCCCAGTGGATGCCAGAGAGAGACGCAGGGACAAGAGGCTTAGGGAAAAGGAAAGACTACTCAGGAGTAGGGATAGTTAAGTGGAGGCTTTATAAGGCAGATGATACGGATTGGCTTTTGCTGGGGTCAATTTGTTGCATTCGGTCATGGCTAATGCTATGTCTCAGAACTGGTGAGTTTGTTATCCGAGCTTTGTGATAAGACTTTAATTTGCCTCTGGAATGCAGCCATATCTCATGTTGGCAAAAGATTTGTGTTTGCTGTTTAAGGAAGTGAGTTTAACTTCAAAATAAAGATGAATTACTTTGGACACGTAACCTATGTTTGTTTGGGGGGGATTTCTGCTAATTGGTTTGTGCAGCATCATTACATATGGTTTAAAGGATTCAAAACCACATCCAAAGGTTCTGTTAATAAAAAAGACATACAGGATACATGCATGGGAAGAAAGAAAGAAGAAATGTTATGGATGGGTTCTAATACAGATTTAGTTTGAACTCACACGCTTACATGGAAAGTACTATCATACCTTAAATCTTTCTCATTTTCTGCATTAAGCCGATTAGCTTCTTGAGCCTTTTCTGCCATCCAACGGGTTACCAGTTCTTGGTTATCTTCAGTGGTTTTCCTTAATTTTTCTTCAAGAGCAGTAAAGGTGATTTGGAGAGCATCATATTCATCCTTAAGAGTCTGATTAGCTCGTTCGAGATCTTGAAGCTTGTTGCACAAATCATGGCACTCAGTCTCCAGTTCAGATATCTTCTGTAAGTATTCTGCAATTCTTCAAGGGAAGCAACTAATATAATGAAAACCTGAAGCTAGCTAAGACCTATATACATTTCTATTGGTAATAAATGGATTTTACTCACTTGACATTATTTATTTGTATTTCTTTGTCCTTCTGTTGTATTTGATTGTTCAGGTCAATCACAGATTGAGCCAACTACAAAAAAAGGGGGATGATAAAGTTAATGTTAATTACAGTAATATTAATAATAAACAATGTTAACTATGTTAATGAAGAACCACAATTCTTTATAGACAAGGGTTTCTATGTCTCTTTAGGTGCATGCACTTTACTAAGAATGTATCTTATGTCTCTCAATCAAAAGCAAGATTTTCTGTATTCATTTGGCAGATTCACAAAAATGAAAAGAAAATCATGACTACATAATGTAGCTGAAATGTTGTACCTTTCTAAACCTTTCTAAATTTCTAAATCCAGAATCTTAAAAGAAATAAGCATTATAAATCATTTTCCAGGTTTCTAGTTACAGATTAAGAAAGGCATCAAAAAGCAAAGTATCTTAATTAAAAATGTACGCTGCACAATAATAATTCATTTTTATTACAATGAAAGCAACAGCAAAAGGCTGACCACTTACTATAAAGTTATTTTAGATATATTTTTATTGTTCTGAAACTTATGGGATAGACAAAATACATAACAGTATGTGCATTGCACTGCTGCAAGTAAGCTCAATTTTTTCCTAACCTCGCCCCGTTTCTTGTGCAGCTCTGTCAATTCCTCTTGATGTTTAATCCTTAATTGAGCTACTTCTTGAAGATGAGCATCATTTCTTGCAACATCATGTCCTGGGCTGAATTTTCCAAAGAAACAGTAGGTAAGATTAAATAAACATATTTAATCATACAGCTGTTCAGCCTATAGATGTTAAAATGGCAATTGGGACTAGAATTTCCATCACTACGTTTTCAGGTTATAAAGAGTAAAGCCATGTGACTACACTGTTTAGCAAAGCAATTGTGAAGTCCTGGTTGCTGTTATTATACACAGACCTCACAGGACAGTGACTTCTGACTTACTGCTGGCTTTTCCATTGATTTTACTTTGGAAAAGCCATGTTGGAAATTGCATTGAGCTTACATTAAGTAATTCTCATTCATCTTGGTACTTTATGCTACTGATCTCTATTTAAAAGAATAAAGTCTTTGCTTAAGGACCATTTGGATGTCTGGTGAGGAGGGCTTATCTATCATTTCAAATGACCAAAAAGTGAAATCATTCAGTATACTATGAACAACATCTTAATAATAAAATGCATGGATTTATATTCTCATGACATTACACAATTTGATATAATTTGCATCAGTTGCATAATTTATTACCAGGTAGTCCTTTGCCTATGACCACAATTGGGACCAGAATTTCCACTGTTAAGCAAGGCAGTTGTTAATTGAGTCACTGTACTTGTTAAGTGTATTGTGTGGTCGTTGAGTGAATCTGACTTCCCGCATTGCCTTTGCTTGTTGGAAGCCTGCTGGGAAGATTGCAAATGGCAATCACATGACCTCAGGATGCTGCAATGATTGTAAATATATATTGGTTGCCAAGCACCAGAATTCTTATCACCTGACCATGGGGAATGCTGTGACAATGTGAAGATTGATCATAAGTAACTTATTTCAGTGCCACTGTAACTTCAAATAGTCGCAAATTGAACAGTTGTAAATTGAGGATTACTTATAAAATTAAGTTATAAAATTAAGATTACATTAATAAAGCATGTACAACATGCACAGTGCCAAACACAATTTTTTGCAGTAGCTATTAATAGTAAAAAAAAATGTAATAAATATTACACAGAAGAGCAGGTTTTAAAGAAGTCACAATAACACTCACTAGAATTAATTCAACAAGTACCTGATCTCATGCCGGCTTGGCAAATCATACTTTTCCACTTGTAGTTTGTCAGCCAGCACTGAATGGAAATCTGACTTCTCCAAGAGCTTGTTATCTAATAGTCCAAAATATTTAATTTGTAAAAATGTGAAAAGAACATTATTAGTTATACAGTCAATTAATATCTCAAGCAATCAAGTAATTCTCCTTATGCTTTTGAACCAATGAGAAGCTTTCTTGTCTGTGAGCAGAATGTAAACAAGAAGTATTCAAAGTTCATGGCTGGGAATCTATATTTTATTATAAACCCAAGTCCTCAAAAATGGGCCAGTTTGGTGTAGTGCTTAAAGCACCAGGCTAGACTCCAGGAGACTAGAAGTTCTAGTTGTGTTTTAGCATGAAGCCAGTAATTGAGTAACTCTCTCAATCCTTGGAAGGAGGCAATGACAAACTAGTTATGAAACTCTTTCCAAACTCTTGATTCAAAGGAACACACACACACACATACCAAACATAATATGCAAATAACAGTATGCCTCATTGGAGTGAATACTTTCTCAAACTTTGTTTACATAATACAATAATCCAGTTAACTGAATTCATCAATTGTCTGGGTTGTCTATAACATAGAAGTGCCACAGAAAAGCCCAAATTAATGTTTGCACAATCCAGAGACCCACAACCCAGTGAACACATTTTAGCCTAATGTATTAGGTGAACCTGGCCTAAGAAACCATAATGGGTTTATAAAATTATGTATAAAATTATACATAAAGATAAAATTAGTAACACACACTTCTTTTTTCATACAACATATCATTCCTGCTTTTCTCTTTGGGATTTATTTTCTGGAATCTACTGAATAGAAATCCCATTCAATTCAATTGCATTATGTAAAACAGTT
>JANHFP010001565.1:26563-37052 GCA_032468135.1 Calamaria suluensis
TGGCTTCAACAAGAAGGTTAGGGTTAGGGTTAAAGTCGAAGAAATTGAAGTTTATGTTTTGAATTTTGCTCAGTGATATAATTTACATGTCCTTACCTTTTTCAATGTCTGCTCTTCATTTATATAATTCCATATTTGTAACATTTAATAAATACATTCTGTTAAATACTTTTTATGTGAGAAATGTTACACATAAATAAACTACTAATATAACCAGAATGTAGTTATGAATAGAAGGCTATAGTCAGTAAATAGAATTTTTAAGAATCAATTTAGAAAAAACCCTGACCTGATTGAGAGAAATGGATGTCATTTTTGGCTTCAGTGGTGCAAAATGCTCCTAATTCATTTAAAAAATTATGGGCAACTTCCAACATGATTTTTTTGTAAACCAATAACATTCATATGGGATTTAGATTTTCCTCCGTTAGTTGTTGCCGATTGCAGGGGGGGCGACATTAATCTCTGTTTCAACGTTTATAAGGAGTAGATTCTATATGAATTTTGTCAATCCTTAGTGAGGAAATCCTATGTCATGTTGGCTAAGTTCATATGGCAGGCTAATTTGCAACTTGTTTAATTGTAATTTATTCAAGTAAATTGCTTTTGGTGGAGTATTGAACACTAAGACTGCATCTTGCAAAGCACAATAAACCAAAATAGAGTTATGCAATGTGTATCTGAACCCAGATACAGTTTTATTTTCCTCCTGCAAACTTACAATGCATTGTGAATTTAAAACTGGCAAAAGCAGCATCTTAAAAATATTGTTGAAAATACTTACTCATGAAATAATTGAGACTAAATGCCAAAGCAAGAAAAAGTCTTGCAGTCATCTATACCTATTTCCCAAATATGATTACATTTTAAAAAAGGACAGTTTTTCATGTGTTATAACTGGGTGATGAAATGTTGATGTGGCATACCAAACCATGCTAAGAGCTTTAGTAATGTTATTAATAATAAAACAGCGTAGCAGAGATTACATTATATCTTGTGCACAATGGCTTCTGGGCTTGCTTCTTTTAATTAAGTCTCTATGGTGTCTCCACTTCTCACATGACAGGAATTACATCAAATAATAATAATTTCTTAATCCCTGTTATATTGCGTGCCAAAAGCGGGGGAAGCAGCAAGGGATCATGTGCATGCCCACACCCATAATTCTTTGCTACCCACCCCCTGCACATGCACTTGCGACCACTTTGTGCTTCCCCTGCTTTTGGCACACAATGGCATAGTGGACCCAGTAGGCCCGCTTTTCACTCTCTCCAGACTCCAGTTCCTTTCTAGGAGTCTGGGGAGGGCAAAAATGGCATTCCCTACCCCCCAGAGGCCGGAAGCAGCCTGTTTGCCAACTTCGAGCTGAGCTTGTGTGCCCACTGATATGGCTCTGCGTGCCACCTAGGGGTTGGTTATTTGAGGGAGTACCTATCTTCAATTGTTTCTACCTGCCTGCTATGTTTGGGCGGAATGGGTACGGTACATGTCCCCTCAATTCATGACATATTATGGGACTATGAAATATACCTTATCTGTAGTATACCCTGCCCTGTAGCATATCCTCTCAGAGATATATGTATATGATGACCACTTACCTGGTAGGCCATTAAGACCTGGCTCTGCTTCTAAGTCTGGGTTAATGTGTCTGTGGCGCACCTGTCATCTTTTTATTTTTATGATTTTTAAAAGTCCAGGCTGCTTGTTTTATGTTTTTAGCTCTTTTAATTCTGTATTTTTGGGGTAGGTAGCCATGATGCATTTAATAAGTAATAATCCATCATTTATAGTAATTTACATGAATAAACCTGTAAATATTTTGTGTTGCATTAAGTCTTAATGTAAGTGTTTTATTTTGGTTATAAAAACCTAACCAGACAGCTGATATTGTAAGTTGGCTTCATTTCAAAAATTACTGGAATATAATTTGAATTTAAGATTGTTGTTAGTCTAAATTAAAATCTAATTTTTCAAGGTTTGTGTGCTTTTCTAAAATGGCGGCACCTTGCTTGGCTGCAGCTGCTTCGGCTCTCAAGAGTGTTGGTGTTTTGGAGATGAAAGTGCCATCCTGTTTGAGTGATTCTTTGGGAATTGTGAAAAGAAAGCAGAATTGTGTTACAAAATTATTAGGACTGTCAGTCTGTCTTGGATTTGGTGATATTTAGCAAGAGAGGAACTATTGATAAAGCTATTCTGGAGAGTCTGTGTTGCTTCATACTGCTTTTGTTGAAAGTGCAAGCAGCAGAAGTGTCGGTGGGTTGTATGGGGGGCATGAGATCGACTGCAATCTCTGAAAAAGCTTGGCAGAGCACTTTCAGAGTTTTAGGTGGCGGAGGCAGCAGAAGCAGCAGCCTTTGCAGCAGAGTAATCTCTGGCACTGTGTGTCTTCTGAGGAGGAGGTGGTATAATAGAAAGAGGAAATGAGACAAACATGGGGGGCTAACAACTCGGCTAAAGGCTAATCCATATAGATTGTCATTGCCATCTATTTTGTTTGCTAATGTGCTCCTTACAGCCTAAAATGAAATACATGAAGCTAGAGTTACTAACAAACTGGCAGGTGAGAAACTGCTGTGTCATCATTGCAACAGAAACTTGGATAAAGCATTCTGTCCTGAATAGTGCTGTTAGCTTGGTGGATTTTCAGCATTTCAGCTTATTTTCTTTTGAAAACGGGCATCAGAATTTCATTTTTTAATATGTGCCAATGTGTTCATAGAAAAAAGTGACAGTAAAGGTTGTCCTATCCCAGTGATGGCTAACCTTTTTGCCATTGAGTGCCAAAAGCAGGGGAAACGTGGCAGGGGGGTGTTGCCTGCTTGCCTACACCCATAATTCTATGCACTCCACCAATTACTTTATCCCTGTGCTCACATGCCCACCAATACGACTCCGTGTGCCACCTGTGGCACGCGTGGCATAGGTTCGCCATCACGGTCCTATCCTATTCTATCCCATCCCATCAGCCAGTGTCAAGAAAATCTTAATACAATGTTTTGAGTTGTTTATGCTATAGAAGATCCTCCTATGTGAAAAGCTTCCCTGCTGATGTTTCTAGGAAAAATTCTTATTGCTGAGTGCTGCTTATAATTGCCCAGGCTTACTGAGTAAAGAAAAAAAAAGTTAATATACTACAATATAAAACCCATGAAATCTGTACTGGAGTTTGGCAGGAGACTGGAAGTTGTTGCCAGGATATGGTTTCTGACCACCAATAGAGTTGGTCAGAAACCATATCCCGGCAGCAGCACCCATTCATTCAGCCAGGTTGTGTTACAGATACCATGGTTGGTGTACTGCACAATGATAATTGTGCACAAAATATGCATAATATATTGATTTTCAAAGGATTTCTATTGGAAACAAGGACTTCTGATAGGTTAGCAAAGACTGGAGTTCCGCCAAGACTGCTTGGGAAGGTTGCCATGCTGGGAGCGATGAGTAGTGTAAGCTGAAGAAAAGAGGGGGAAAAAGGCAAGACTTGGCAAGGTTCAGTGAATCGGCTTCTTTTGTTTATTTTCTCGGCTTGAGCTTTGGAAAAGAAAACCATCTTGGGATAGGAAAAAAACAGAAGTTCCTGCTATTCAAACTTAGAATGTTATTAAAGTCGCTTGGGATTTTTTTTAAAGAAAAAAAGATGATATGATATATTAAATTTTCTCATGAGTGACTTGGGAAACAACCTTTTTTAAAAGGTGTTTGTTTGTCACAGTGCTTGTTTTATACATGTAGGATAATATGTATGGCATCTGAATTTTGTATGTGCAAGATTTCAAAAAGGGAGGAGGGGCAAAAACGAGGATTCTAAAAGTGAAAACATTCTATGTAGAAAAGAATTCTATTAGTTTGTATGATAAAGTTTTTGATATATTTGTTTTTAAAATTGGGTGGATGCTTTAAAATTTGGAATAAGAATATATTTTTTTCTTTTTTGTCTTCATAACACTGCAGATACTATCTTTTAAAGGCTAAAAACTATGATGTTTAAATTGATTAAAAAGTCAAAGTGGAAACTAGGAATGATAGTTCCTTATTAATTATCATCAAATGACAATTACAATAATAAAATATTATTATTAAAAAAACTTTTCAAGGACCCCCTTTTAAGATTCACCTGGAGATCTTCTGTGAAGCAAGAATACTTTTATTTTTCTTAAAGAAAAGCATTTCTTTTTTATATTTTCTCCTCTCCTGGCTTACATTCTCCTTTCACTATTAACTGTCAGTGGGAAAGACCAGAACATGCAATTTGAAGAAACCACTGTGTGCTTGAAAAGGAACAAGCAGTGTTGAAGATGGGATTTCTACTATTGCCCACCAGAAGTTTGGGGATTAACCTTTCATAACACAGGTGTGAGATCAGTGTTCTTTTTATATTATTTCTGGATAAAAATTGTAGTACAGAAAGTTACTTCTATTGTGTTTGGATGGTGGCAGAATTAATCACTTGATGAAGAATGTTTTACTGGCTGTATCTGTAATTGCTATATCTAGAAGAAAAAGTGCCACAATAATTATTGGTTTAAGTAACAATAGATAAAAATCGGATTCATTGTAATTTTAACTATGGATTTGAATATTTAAGGTGGAATCTGTAACTATTTGGCAGGAAGTAAGTTTCAATGAACTAAATGGATTTTAATGGTCAGTAAACATGTATATTTAGAGACTGTTTTCAGGACATAAAAGAGGAATAATTTATAATTTACTGTAGCACATGTATGAAATATCTAGTCAATCAAGCCTTGAATTATTTTAATGCTGATTAATTTTTGAAACATGATAGATGTGTCCTCGTGTATTGAAATTAAGAATTAAAACAGTTTTCATACAAATTTGTGAGTAGAAGTGAACATATTTATAAATGTGTTTATTTCTATTTGTATATTATTGTTGATATCACAGCTGTAATTATCAAGATACATTTAGGTAGAAGTAAATCTGTAAACAGTGAATATAATTTAAAAACAAAGCATTAAAGTAGACAGTTTTCTAAATTTATATAGTATGAAAATTGATTTGTTTTATTTGGATTAAAAATGCTGAAAACTTGCTTAGCTGTATTATTTCCAGAAATTATTACAAAATTATTCTTAAATGGTTCATTGAATAGATAAATTCCATATATGTTTTTGAAAAGGAAATATTTCATGTTCTACTTTATTTTGTAAAATAAACATTTTGTTAATGGAGTATTATTGTATATTTTATAACTGAAGAACCATTACAATTAATGGAGTTAAGATTTTGGTTAATCTTTCATTATATACATTTAACTCAATCCAGACCATGTCTAAACTTTAAAATTCTACTGATTTGAATGTTTAAACATATTTTTAATATTTAATTTGAAATGAGAGGTATTGATTCTGTGCATTTGACATATCCTTATATCTAGAGGGACCCGTTTTCTAATAATTACGAAGTTCCTGCTACCCTTAAAAATCTTCTATCTGAGATTAAAACTTGGGAAGTACTACTTTCAAGATCTGTATTAGATTATCCTTACTTGATTCAGTTGGGTTTTTTGGGTAATTTGTGATATTTTCTCTATTTTGCATACAAATCCCAAGCAAAGGATGAAATATGTTCTTATTATTTAAAAAAAATAATTTACTTTTATTTAATACTTTACAGGTAAAATGTGTTTTAAATATACTTTGGATAATTAATTTTAAAAAGTATTAATAAATTTGTTATTCTTCTGAAACCTTTAACTCACCTTGTAAGATGAATGGTTACAGAACTAAGGAGTAATTCTGATCTTCCAAAAGGAAATTGCACAATACCACGAATCTATTTTATATCAATATTCTGGAATTCTGGAAAATTTGGGATCAATTCTCAATAGTTAGGACTCCAGTTGATAGCTTTGGTACCTAAAAAGACAGATTCTTAATATTAGAATAGGTAGAACTACATTATTTAATATGAAATGCTTTTTAAATATATAATTTCCAGTGAAATATGACCAGAATAAGTTCTGAGCAAGTCTCATTGAAATCAGTAATATTTTCAGCATTATTGATTGAAGCACATTTCTGACATAGTATGGTTTTGGACTAAATAATACATAAAAGTCTTTGAATATTTAAACTCTATATATGATTGTCAGGAAGTAAGCTGTACTGAATGGGACTCTCAATAAACATGTATATTTAGAAACTACTTTCAGAACATAAAAGGAATGATTTATTTTAATAGAAGGCATCATTGCTAGCTTTGTTAATGTACTATATAGATAAAATTATTAGTAATTTTCTACTTACTTTTTGGAATACATAACTTTTACGATAAATTACAAAATTTACAAATTTGGAATGCAAAGTTTGCAGCCTGAGCCTAGTATGTCACCTCAAATGCCTTTGATGTAGTCCTCAGACCCCATGCAAAACCTGTATTTGAGTTTTAATTTTTAATATGGAAAAAGTTGTTTATAATACTTGAACAATATTCTATTCTTTAAAGAAGTATTTTTTAGTTTTAATCAAATTTAAATGTAATTTTAGTCTACTTCCCCTCTATGTTTAGTATGCATTACCAGACATAACCATCATAGATTCTTTGTGAAAAGGGTTTCATTACATCTAAATTTTGTCTATATCCTAGGACATAGGGCACATGGAGCCATATTGACCAGCACACGAGCACGGCTCCGGAAGTCAGGAAATGGGCCATTTTTGGCCTCTGGAGGGCCTCTGGGTTGTGGGGAAGCCCGTTTTTGCCCTCCTAAGACTCCTAGAGAAGCCCTGGAGCCAGTGGAGAGCAAAAAACAGCCCTACCATGCCATTGCATGGCAAAAGTGGGGAGGGCACATGTATGGGGGTACATGGCTACCTCTCCCGCTGTGCTCCCCATGCTTTTGGCACGCAATGGCAAAAAGGTTCACCATCAATGTTCTAGGACATTTTTTGTTTTTTGTGTCTTTGAGTCAGTGTTGAGTTCTGGTCCCTGACCACAGGCACCCTTATCATGTTGCCTTTCTTCTTTCTTGGATTTCAGCTCCCTGAAAGAGTTGCCTGCTGAAGGTTTTCAGCTCTCTGGAACATGACTCTTCAGTGGGGTATAGAAATGGAGCTGAAATCCTGAAGATTTCAGTTCCATTCCTGTGCCCCACCAGAAGAGTTCAGTTCTTATTCACAAAAGGCAACCCCTTTGACAAAGGGTAGGAACAGAAGTATTTCAGCTCTGTTTCTGTTCCTCATTGAAGCAGTTCAGCTCTCCTTTCAGGCAGCTCTTTTATCTAGCCCCCAGAGATGAGAGGGAAGTTGCAACCTTCCCTGCCATTGACTTTCTAGGGAGCTAGCAGAGAAGATTGCACATGGTCACAGGGCAATTTAATGGAGCGCCCTTTTCAATCCTGTTATAATTCCATATCATTGTTAAATAAATGCTTGTAAACTGAGGACTATTGTACTCTTCAGGGTATGATAAATGAAGGATAGACTATGCAGACAACTCTTTCATACATGTATTCAAATACCTGTTCTAACTATTGATGACGAGAACTTCAGTAATCAAGTCCAATTTGAAATTTGCTGAAGAGCCAAGTAAATCATGCTGCTTGTGCATGGCAATTGGAATGTCTAAGCCAGTGATGGCTAACCTTTTTGCCATCGCGTGCCAAAAGGGGGGGGGGGTTCCCGGGGGGTTGCACATCTGCGTGCCCACACCCATAATTCAATTCATCCCACCCTCCCTAGAAAGGCTCTGGAGTCTGGGGAAAGTGAAAAACGGGCCTTCCCCACACCCCCAGGCTGTCCAGAGGCTGGAAACAGCCTCTTTCCCAACTTCTGGTGGACCTGGAAGGACCAAAAATCAGCTGGCCAGCACCCGCATGCACATGATATGGCTCTGTGTGCCACCTGTGGCACCCATGCCATAGGTTCGCCATCATGGATCTAAGCTGAAAACAGCAAGAAGGAAACACTGTATGTTTGAACTATGTGATCTGGGAAACAAATGAAGCAGACGAATAACTTTCTGCCAATCCAATTATTACTTCATTGCTAACACAATCTTGAAGCAACTGAAATAATCTTTATACATCTGGACATCACCAGATGGGATATATAGAAGTCAGTTTGACTGTATTATTGGTGCAAGGAGGGGGAACATCTTATAACAACAAAAACATAGGCAAGGACTGACTGTAGAACAGATCATAAATCTAGCCTACAGCCTGGTATTCCCTGGTCATCCACTATCCAACTATTAAAAAGACTTGCTTAGCTTTCAAATCCAAACAAGATAGCCAATTGCTGCAAGACCTCTGCAATAGCCATGTATCCAGATCGGAAAAGAGTTCCACCCCCCACCCCCCCATGGGTGGATTTAATGATATAAAAGATGGGGGTTATTTAATATGTATACCACCTTTAAGTTTTACAAATAACACAAGATGGAAAACCTATCCAAAACACCTTTCTCTTCCTACTTCCTCACAACATCAACCCCATGAGGTGAAATTGGGCTGAGAGAGAATGATTGGCCTACAGTCACCGAGCTGACTGTTATAGCAGAACTTGAACTCATTTTATCCGATTTTCCAGCCTGGTGCCTTAACTGCTAGACCAAACTGAATCCTTATGGCCTGCAGCTATTATTCTTCTATGGAATGAAGCCATTTAGATAAACATCTAAAACATTATTTGTTAATTTGGTAGTAGATTGATACATCTGAGTTATTTAATGCTTCTTTTTTTCCTTTAAAAATGAATTGCAAATTAGTCCTATGTATTCAGCTACTCTTACACTTGGTATTCTGAGTACTTTGGAAACTCCTAATTGATTAATTAACTAATGAACTAAGTACTAAAGATTAATTACTTTAGATGTCTTTAATTGACTGTTTGAAATTTATATGATCTGTTTCTGTAAGATTGGCTATAAATTAGAGTTCATTTTAAAATCATAACTCAAAATAGCAGAATTGTTATAATTACATAATCCTAATATATTCCATCTGCCTTTCTATGTTCCTATATCACATTTTTGGTGTCCCTATGAACTGTAGTCATAACTTGTATAATGTAGATGACTTTGAAGTGTAGGAATTGCCCATGGGAGAAGAGAAATCAAAAGAAAATTAAATGATTAATTAATGCAATCTAGAGTCTTTTACCAAAGGCATTTCAGGGACATATTTAGCTCTATTAATGATCATGATCATGAAATTCAAAAGCAGGTTCACAGTGTTTTGAAGATTATAAAGTACCGTTTTGTAGTTGCTACAGGGGAAATTATCTGAAAGTTCTGTGCTGAACCTCCCATTGAATGTGGACTTAGAAAGGAGGGATTGAGAATTTATATTCTTTTTTTAAAAATGTTTCCACAAGGGGAGGATGTCTATTTGGAAGGAAAAATATGAAGTAACTGGGGTTAATTAAGAAGCATGCCCTATGACCTTTAATTTCCTGCATTCAGGTGCAGAAAACTAATGAAAGGTCTGTCAAGATTTATTGTGGAAATATGTAAAGCAACTGAGAATTTTGGAGGACAACAGAGGAACAAAATATGACCTCTGATATTCGGAATGTTATGTCTATTAGTGGAGAGAGTAATGGACTGTATAGTCTGTATTTAGTTTCATGATTATGGCTTCAGATTAGAATTAATTGTAAATTCTCTGATACGTTGCACTGTCTAAACTTGGCTCCTTGACTGTCACTTAGTTTAAGAAAATTAACAAGGGTGTTGTGGGAATACAAAAAGCATCCAACTGGTGAAAATGTCTATCAACAGTGGTATCTAGAAGTTTGTGAACCCTTTTGAATTTTCACTTCATGAATACCTTACTTAAGGAGATTTGTTCAGCAATCATTTGAAGTTACAAAGGCACCGAATGAATGGTATTTATGACTGGTTTTCAAAGTTATGGATGTTGCAGCAACCCCATGGTCACAAGATCTAATTTCAGGGATTTGGTAGTGTGCCTACATTTATGACCCCAGAATGCACTTCAATTCCTCCCATTTGCCCATGTCCCACAATTTCTGTCAGGTGAGGGAAATTGAGGCAGAGAAGAACATGAAGTGTGAGGTCCTCTCCCAATGATATGCAATCCTGGCATAACAGTCATAACCAGGTCTACTAGAACTTCAGTGGCTAAGTGGTGCAGTCATAATAGTCTAATAATAGTCATAATAGTCATAAGCAAGTCATAATGGCTTGCTTAGCAATAAAAATTCTACTCCTAATTAGGATGGTTAACTGATGACCGACCACCTGTAGTCCTCACTGATGCGGTTTGCAATGCAATAATTTCAATCAGTTAATTTGTAACAGAGTATGTACAGGAAACGTTTGCATGATCACAAGGTTAAGTCTCATGGATAACATGGATAACATCAGGAGAGGAGGCACAAGACAGGGAGGGGTTTTAGATCTTTAAGTTTAAGTTTTAAATCCTAGATTTTGAGTCAGAAATTATTTTAATTATTTTAATTATTTTAATCATTTTAATTTTAAAATATATATTGTAATGTTG
>JANHFP010001567.1:36746-55333 GCA_032468135.1 Calamaria suluensis
GAAGGCGCCCGCACAGCTCCGGGACAAACCCCAAAGCTTCTGGGTTGGTCCCGGAGTTGTGCGAGGCGCCCACAGCTTCAGCCCCCGCCCCGGACCTTCTGGGTTGGTTGAATATTTTTTCTGGGGGCTGAATATTTTTTTTTCTTGTTTTCCTCCTCTAAAAACTATGTGCGTCTTATGGTCGGGGCCGTCTTATACTCCAAAAAATACGGTATCTGCACAATAGCTATATGATTGTATTCCATAATTAAGCTTCCAGAATCTTAGCTGTTATATAGGATCAATCTGAGTCAGTCACCAGACCAAAACTTTATTCTTCCAAGACTTTAGGAGCCCAGTCTCAGAAAACCTCTCTCTCCAGAATGTGTGCAATGGGCTGTTCTAAACATTGTATTTATATGGTTGTGTATGGCTTTTTAGCTGTTATGTTTATTATTTCAAGATATTTGTTCAAGATATTCTAAGAAACTACAAAATTGGTTATTTAGCCTGTATTGCATATGGTATGATCTACTGAGAGAAGATGATGTTCCTTCAAAGGAACTTTTGCTTCAATAAGGAATGGGCAGAGCCTCTTTCAGTTGTTGGGCAAGATGGCTGACTGCTCTGGAGTCACTCACAAAGTAGGCCTCAGCTAAAATATTAGATATTGACAGACATTTCATCACTGTAATTCCATCCTTTTACACTGTATTTGAAAAAAAACATATTTCTCAACATCACATGGTAGTTATGGGGCAAAAAATATACTTCGGAGGGGAAAATTGGAAGATGCATTTTGAAAAGTTTTATTTTGCACTGTAAAGTTGTTAAATTGGTTATGTTGTTCTTGATAACTATCCTAATTTTTTTTAGCTTCATCCGGTTGATTTTAAAGTGCCATTAGATCATCCTTTGGACAAAAGCAAACTGTTACACTAATACATTTTTAATTTTATCTCTATTCCTTTAAGCTTGCAACTTTATGGCATGATAATTTTAGCTCGGCTAATTGTTATGTTTGTGCTTTAAAAATATTCAGTCAGTGGGAGCTTGCTCCAGACTGCTAGTTCCCTATTGATGCTAGCTACTGAAAAGCAGCAATCTATTGCCATCCTCCAGTGATGGGCTAATCATAGAAAAAGAATGGGCAGGGGTCTCGCCCTGGGAAGAAACAAGGGTCTCATGCAGCCTGGGGGTTGTTCACCTGAGTCTTAAAATGGTGTGATCCAGGACGTCAACTGGTCTTTCTAATAGTTACATTTCCTTGAAGCAAGTTTTCCTGCAGTAGATCTATGTATTTGTATTGCATTTACTATGTAAGCAAGAAAGAAAAAAAAGGAAAGACAAAGGAGAAAACAGTCCACAAAAGTATACTAAACAATATTTCAGATGTATTATTATCGTGTTGCAGAATTAATATTTTGATGTTTTTATGTAATGGAAAAAAAAAGAAATTAAGTTTTTAAACTCAGACATACAGTGTGCACTCCAAAAATGCACTAAATATAAGTCCTGGTGGCTAAATGCTTGTTGAAATATAAACAAGAGTTCATCAGATCACCGGATTAATCATTGAGAATTTGTTTCGTTTCAACTTTGTAGTGAAGATAGTTTTGTAGTCATAAATTATCTATTTCTGCAATCCTGTTAGTTCCTAACCCATTGATACACAGTTCAGAATGATAAAATTAGGCTTGGAAATTAACAAAACAAAATGAATATGTGACTTAATTGCTTCCAGAAGATATAACTGTACCCTTAAATGTCCTTCTGAAAAGCTGTGCCCAATAAATCCAAAATAGTGCAAGCAATTTAAAATGCAGAGAAGTATAACATACAAATCTGAAACAGATATTCCATTTCCTGCATCTTTGTACTTTTAACATCTAATTTAAACTGTTTTAATTGCCTTTACAAATAAAAATGTTACAGATTTATGTTCTGGTGTTCTTCACCATCTTCTAAAAATTCCAAGGAGCATCAACAATTTTGAAATGTGTTATCAATATATTGCAACCAAGAATCATTTTCCAAAAATTATGAAGTGGCAATAGCTTTATTTGAAACACCTGTTGACATATAGATTTTGGGCAGAAATCTTCAGTCCCTGCTCTACCCTAAAAGATCTTAGAACAGCAACAGCAATAAAAACACTTATTTACAAATAGCTAGTTTAGAATGTTTGTGCTAAATCACGGGTGTCAGTCGCTATATCATGTTCCCGTCACATGATGCTTCACAATCTTTTCCTCATTCACAGAGATGGGGTGGGCGTGGCCTGTGCTAGTGTTGTGCTTACTGACCAGTTGGCTGTTGGTTGCACATAAAGCATCTAGCCCGTGGGCCACCAGTTTGACACCCCTGGGCTAGGTCAACCTTCCCATCTATCCCAAGACGGTTTAAATTAAGTTTACAACATATACTCTCATCTGGTTTCATTGTAAATATGATGGCTTGGTGTTTGTCTTCTATGTGCACACATGGTTACTTCCATATAATTTAAGAATTATAGATATATGCAGAATAGTTAAAATGCCAGGAAGAATCACTTGTCTCCATGAAAATAATTTTCTTCTTATTTCTACCTTTCTTACCTTGATGTGTATTTTAAATAGCTACTTTCTCATTCCAGTCCTGATGTAGCTCTTCCAGAAGAACAGCCACATTCCAGCTCTCAATCCATCCCCCCTGTCAGCTTTCCACTTAAGCCTCCTCCTTAACATCGTGCTTCATATGCAACCTAAGAATTTGGGGAAAATCCCACCACATGGACTGAATTTGAGTTCTTACAGCAAAGGAACAGTTTGTATTGAGCACGACTGCCTTGTTGTTGCTGCCGAGTCCAGACATCATCTACCGTCTTAAGAAAGGGAGGAATGTGGAAACGCTTCAAAGCACAGTCCCCAGACTGCTGAAGAATCTTCAAGGTTCCTCTGTGTGCATCATCCAATCAAAACTACACAACGGAAGTCAGATTTGTTCCTTTCGGTTGTTTGGCTAAGACTACTAATGTGCCGGGAACCTAGACTCCTACCGAAGCAAAGCAAAGAAAGTATACTACTAATCTTATTTTGCCCATTCAGCTCAAGCTACTGACTCCATATTTCTTTCCGTAGTTTAAATAGCATTTTTAATAATTTTTTTAATGACCTATTTGCACCAAAAACTATGGTTATTAGAAATGATGCGTGGATGGGTTTTTCCACTGTTTTTTTTAAGTAATACAGAGATTTGGATTTGTGGGTTGTTGTTTTTTTTTGGTTCAGTTACGATTTTTTTTTATAAATTTAAAAATGTATATATATTTTATTTGGAGATAGCTCACCTTGGGCAAAACGCAGCCTGGTTTTTTGTTTGTTTTATTGCACAACATTGTAGAAGATACATAGAAATGAATGTGTACTGGGGTTGGGTGGGAATTGCAGAGGCAGTTGGGTGTGCCAAAATTGCATCAAAATAAATGGGCACACAGCGAAGCACTTAAATTGCATTGATTTCAAGAGATTTTCTGGCATGCCCGATTTTCTCTGAACTGTGTCTTTTGACTGGTACTACAAAACTCTGCTTGCACTGGTATTGTTTACACAGTTGTTTTACACAATACTGTATTAGCTGCTGGTTCCTCTATACCTTCAACCTGATTAAGCCTGAAAAGGCGTTTTATTGAATGATATATACATAATTGTTTCCTTGTGCTTATTTTTGTGTTTCAGGGTATCATTTTGTTTTAAGGAACTTTTTCCCTCTTTTTTTTTTTCTGGGCAAGCTAATGACTTGGTGTGTTTTACTGTTTGGTATCCAGACCCCCCAAAAAAATAATCAAATGAACTTGAAGTAAACATACTGTATTTTATGACAATTGAAAAATGCAGGATATGTTTCACTTTACTCCCAAATCCAGTATTATCAGACTAGGGCCTTCCTTTGTTAAAACCAAGTGGTGATGGGATATCAGCTGACCAGAATTAGTGCATTTGGTGGGGAATTAAGCAAAGGAAGTGGGATTGGTATCTTGGATAGAAGAACATAGATTTAGATTCTTGCTTTAAGGGATTTTCTATACGATCAGCAGTTTTTATTCTAGCCCATTCCATAACAAATAACTCAGGTTAGGGTACACAGGTTGTTCCTGCATTGCTTGGCATTCTTCGTTCAAGAGTTTTCCCAATAAGTTTGATAAATGCTGGGTATGAAAGAAAATGAAACATAATTACATTATTTTGCACAATGCTCAGAAGCGAGATGGCTTACTTGCAAGATTTCAAGTTATTATTTTGGGCTTTCTGCTGGGTCTCTCAGTTTATACTGTTAACCAATTTCTCCTGCTAGTAGAATTCTTACTCTGAGTCAGACAGCCTTAATACATTATAATAAGGAAGAGCTCAGTAGATCCAGGTTCCTTGGTTCCATCTCTTCAGTGGTGATATGAATTACAAGACAGAAAGGGTAAGGTATCTGGGGAAACTATCCATTCTGAAAGATACCAGATCAGCTGGAATAACTTGACACCATCCCCCCTGAATATCAAAGAAAATGCTCCTTCTTAGAATAAATACCAAAAAGAGGAAAGAAGGAAGGGAGGGATCCTCAGCCAAGGAAACCATGAAGTTTAAGTGGTCATCTTTGTGCCTAAAAATAATAAATATCATTGAAAAACAAGGTGCTAAAAACAGGACAAGCCTAATCAGCAATTGATGTAATGTGGAGCAGCTGAAGTTTTGCCAAGAGTGGTTTAAGTTACCAATGAAATCCACAAACTTGAAACCACCAGTGTCCTAGTGACAATTAGTGTGGTAGGGAATTGACTAGATGGAAAAACATTGAGTTTAAATGATCTCTGTGTGACAGTCCAACTCATATATAACTCTGTTGCTAGAACTGTAGGAGCTAATGGCTCTCGTTTAATGTGTTTCCACGTTGCTTACCTTGTGCTCTACTGAACATTTCAATGCTTCACTTCACATTCATATCTAGCAAGGGAATATTTCAGCAGCTCCTAGGGTTGCTGTTGCCAATTTTACATTGGGTTACATTGACTCTTAGCCATCAAGCAGAAGTTTCTGGCTGAATTGAGTGTTCCTCAAGAGTACAAGGAACTTCAACCATTCATCTCACTTTAACACTCATCCTAAACTCAATAATGTTGTTTTTGAACTGTTGGGCTCTCCATCCAGGAGCAAAAGGTGCAGCTAATATTGGTGAACAATGAAAAGAATCCTATGGAGAGTTTCGTGGTGGTTTTGCTTGTGGATAATGCAAATTAATTTATGCATATTGTTTTGCAAGAGAGAAGCACATGATTTCTTAGCCAGTGAAATCAAAAGGCCTTAAAAGTGCTTAGAAATGATTGGATCATACTTCCACTTTGATTTGTATTCTATTAACAAATGGTTTCAACTGACCTAACGTATACCTCAGACTATCTGTTAGATCAAACTGTCTGTGTCGCTGAGCTGCGACCAAATAGGTCTTACAACATATGCTATGCTACAGTGGCAAATCTCATTCTTGCCATTTTTGGTACTAATTTTGCAAAAAAAAAGAGAAGTATTAAATAATTTCAGGCTGCGGTCTATGAATGCTGACTTCCAGAAAAGTTGTGCTGAAAAGTAAAAAAAAAAATAATGAAATTATTTGGACATAAATTTCACTTACAGCTGTACAGATTGTGGGCTCTTACCTGAGGAACCGTGCTAAAATTTCAGGTTCTTTTTTTTTTAAATATAGGCCATACTTCATAGCTGAAAACAACACCTCTGGTATCTTTATGAAATGTCCACAGTATTCAAAATACTGGAATATACAGTATAGCCAGCCATGTCTCCCAAGCCTTTCTTTTTTAGATTTTGCTGGATAATTTAAAACATTTGAATTATCAAAAGTGTGGTAAATCTAAAAATAAAAGAGAAAGAATATACACAGTACATTCACAATATGAAAAGTGATGAGGGGGGGAGAGAGTCTGCTATGTATTATGCACATATGTGCAATATTTAAATTGACATGGAAACATCCAACATCAATCTTCATGTGTAAGATGTGGATTTATGTACACCTTTTTTCCCGTCTCTTGCAATGGTGAATTTGTGTATTAAAAAAAGAAACATCCAGATTTTTATTACTATGTCATAGTAGTAGTAATACTACTTGTACAAATACAAGTTTGAGATTTGAGATTGCTCAAATCTCAAGATCTAGAAATTCCTCAAACTAAATGAGAAAAATGACAGAATATTACAAAGAAAATAATGGTATTCAGAAGGTCTTTTAGCAAAAACAAAAAAAACCCATAGTTTTTCATTCTTTGGAAGGGACCTTTTAGCAATGTAAAAATCCAAAAGGGAATATTTTCGAAACACGATTATACTTTACCTAACTTTTTCCTGCTTAATTTAATTTTACTGGAATTAATAACATAGGACTAAGTCTAACTGCACAACTGGAGAAGAGTGACTATTTTATTGTTAGGATCGAATATTATTCTTTTATCAGCAAAGCCAATAAAGCCTCAAGTTGTTATCTAATCTCTAACAAAGGTACATATGATTCTGAAATTGGTTCTTTTCTTCCATGATTTGTACAGCTATTCCATTTTAAATTATTTTTCCTTCTTTATGAAATATTTGTTTTAATGTTCCAAGTGCTAAGATGCTACATTGAAAGCACAGTGATTTCCCTCCTTATATCTTGTCTTAAAAATCGTGTTTCGTTCTTCAGCTTTTTCTCCAGTTTTCTATCTGTTAAAGCTACACGAGACAAGAGTACTCAGAAATTTTCTGGAATTTACTTTTTCTTTTTTTTAATAATCCTGTGTGTAAAATTAAAAAATAAAAGCAATTAATTGCATTGGCCTCAGGGCAGGATGCATCTGAATATGCAATATAATAAAAAGCTTGCATGACATAATTTCATGTACCCTTTTCAATAATCTATAATAAAGCTAGAGGATTTTTATTTCATGAAGATTCCTCTTTCCCTTTGGAAATGCAAGGCCAGTATAACTTCGTCAAGAGCCATATTACCTAAGACCTCCTTTTAATTTTCCCTCTACAGCTCTTAAAAACCCTATTAAATTTGAAGGCAACCTGGTGATAACTGACTACATAGAAAGGGGAGGGGAAAAGATGTATATTATTGTGATTGTTATGTTAATTTGCTATAAGACTCTGGATGTACAGGGAGGCTTGTTTTTCAGATAGCCTCTTTACCTGAAAATGTATCTGCTGCTCATTATTATGAGGCGGTGCAATGGCTCAGCAGTTAAGACACTGGGCTTGTTGGCTGGAAAGCCAACAGACTAGGTTCGAGATTTGAGCATTGTGCGATGGGGTGAGCTCCCATCTTCGCCTAGCTCCTGCCAACCTAGCAGTTCGAAAGCATGCAAATGTGAGTAGGTAAATAGGTACCACTTTGGTGGGGAGGAAATAATGCTCTGCAATGTCATGGCCATAAAAATGTCTTTGGACAGCACTAGGTCAACAGCCCTTGAAATGGAGTTGAGCACCAACCCCTATAGTTGGTCCTGACTAACGGAGTAAAGTCCGCAGGGACTCCTTTCCTTTCCACTATTATGCACTAAAAAACAGCAGTGGCAATTTTTATATTTTGCAGCATAAATAATTTGTTTTGTTGAAACTTTGATTTCATTATTAAAACTGTTTTGAAATTGTCACAAGTGTTTGATACAAGTGGAATATTTCTGCTAACCAGCTATGTGAGTTTGGTGAGGGAGAGAAATAAAAATAATCTAGCTTTTAAAAATGTATTCATGGGTATGGCTTTGTGTACCATATCTCTGAATAAATACAAGTGCACCTCACTAGTTTTGGATCTTGCGTTTCAAACCTTTTGGTTTGACTATTAAAGGATTAATTTCATCTGATCCTTTGTTCAACATACTTTAAATCCTGATGTTTTGTGACTTTTGTAATCTCTGAATGTTTCCCTTTGCATGAATGTTTCCTTAACTAATCAACCACACAAAAAAAATGTCTTGTGTTATATTCCAAATGGTTTTGAAATGCTGGTGAAGTTTGTGTTAAACATGATTGTATACTTACATCTGCCTGCTGTAAAGGTTGGCTATTTCTAAACGGAACTGAAACTGTTATAAAATTTTGAGGTTGAATATGATTATTTCTAGATGGTGAAGACAATAGATGTGCTCAATGATTTAAAGACTGAACGTTAGGAATTCTTGCGTTGCAACCGCTGGTTTTAAGGAAAGTATATTGACTACCGTAATTCTCAATTCCAGAACCATGTGCTCATGAAACCTCTAAAATAATTACCATGTTAAGCCCTCTTCCATTCTAGTCTTCATATCTCTAGACAATCCTAGATGAATTGTTCTGAGAGGCAGTCATATGCTTGTACATGTTTGATATAATTCAGCTTGAATGGTTGGAAATTAAGACACTCCAGAACAGAGTAAATTAAATTAGGAGCTTATATATGATTTTTACTTACATCATTATGTCCAATTAAAATTATGATGTAATGCATAATTATCCCACTAAATAAATGGGCCATCTTTTGTTCACTGAACTGTGCCGTCCCTCCTTTAATGAGTTCCTACATATTCATGAACTAGCTCTCTGCCAACGAAGAAAAGGGAAAAAAAAACATCTATGTAAAAATCCATGGGACACCAGAATTCACAATATATTTGCAGTACCTCACCAATAATATTTGCAAATCTCATTCTATTTTACTAAGGTTTCAGAATGAATGAATGATTATAACTTTGTTAGGGTCATCGACCAGCAATTGACATACCGTACAATATATTAAAAATAATACTGACATGAATCGATAATTAGATCCCTATTATGAAAACACTTTATGATCTCAAACCGTTAGGGTCATTCCCTAATTTACATGAGTGGAGAGGCAATAAGTATGTGAGCAAATGTATTTTTCCAACAATTGTTATAGATATCTCCAAAAAAACTGGCACAAATTGACAGCTATATTTCTGTAACCAATTTTTTTTCTTGTGGACATTGCAGCAACACAGACTTTTGTCACTACAGGTGTGGTAGCCAGGTTTGAGTCCTCAAGGAGAAAGCCTACATGAAAGTTGTCTTTCCATTTCAGATATGTAACTAGAAAAATATATGGCATATATTTAATTGCTGGATTTTTCAGCTGATAGATAAATCAAGCCACAATCAAAATAACACAACTAAGCCTTAACCCTAATGTAGACAGAATTAAATATATAGATCAATGCTGGACAGTAAGAATCATTATCGGATACCAATTGATCTTAAAAACTCAGAAAAGACTCAAATAAATACTGGGCAGAGGAGTATTAATTGGAAAAGACTTGTAGTGTGTCAAAGTAGTTGGAAAATAAGCATGAAGGTTCACCACTATTGCAAGTTGGAAAATAGCTATAGAGGCCATTCCAATTCAGCCCCTCTTTGTGGTCAAGCTATTCTCCTAAGCGCCTGAGGGCAGGACAAGAAGCAATGGGTGGAAGCTAATCAAGGAGAGAAGCAACTTAGAAATAAGGAGAAATTTCCTGACAGAACAATTAATCAATTAAGAACAATTAATTGCCTTCAGAGGTTGTGAATGCTCCAACACTGGAAATTTTAAGGAAGAAATTAGATAACCATTTGTCTGAAGTGGTGTAGGGTTTCCTGCCTAACTCTGCCTAACTCTGTTATACTATTCTATTCTAAACATAGCCTGAATGTTGTTTAGGGGTCACCAACCTTTTGGACCTCAGGGACCACCAAATTCATAATTTTAAATCCCGTGGACCACTAATATGATTTTTTTTAAAAAAAAAAGATAAATAGTATTTAGTGCAATATAATAATGCAAATAATTTTTCTGTGGACCACCAAAATTTTCTCACAGACCACCAGTCGTCCACAGACCAGCAGTTGGTGACCACTGGTTTAGACAAACATCTCATCTCCTTCTCCTGACACGGGTTCCTCTTGCAAGGAAACCTCTTTTTCTTGTCTAGGAGAAAATGGGGAGAAATTGCTTTCCATTGAAAGGCAGGACTTCACCAGAGCGTTGAATTTTACTCTCTTCTTTATTTGGCCAGCTGGAAAGAGCAGTTGGCAGAATCCAACTCTAACCCCATCTTATTACTTTCAATACAACAATAGCAATAGCACTTAGACTTACTGTATAATACCACTTCACAGCCCTGTCTAAATGGTTTACAAAGTCAGCATATTGCCCCCCAAAATCTGGGCCCTCATATATTCTTAATTGCTGAATTACAGAGCAATCAACAAAGATTAAAAAACATGGGCATATAAAGCAGGACATTAAAATTTTACAACTGCACCCATTCAAAATCAGTGACAGCTTATGTATCAAAAGGATTGGAGTTAAAAACTGACTCTTATCATCAGTAATTGGTGAACTGCTGACAAGGCAGGTCACACCTCCAAGGACAGATAGTCTGCAAAAATTGAAACGGTTCTTCGAAGGTAAATATTTCTGGGACCCTGCCTGGCATTATATGAGAGGTGATGGTGATGGATACTTGCCATTTATAAGGCCATTTAGAACTTTACAAATAAAAAAAGGCATTTGGATGAGTACTTTAATTCAAAATATTTGAGATTACTAAAGTATATGGCTAATTTTGTGCTCCAAATTTGTAGATTTGCATTTAAAAGGAGCAGAATGAGATCGAAACAGAAAAAATAAAATAGTGATGGTTATTAGGTTAGCTCTGGATCGCTGGATCGTGGATTCCAGAAAATTGAATTATTTGAAAAGAACAAATCATTGTGTTCAATGTAATTTAAAACCAAATAAAGCCGCAGCCAATGCATTCACACAATATGCTAAGCTCGTGTTAATGTTAACTTTGGATAGCTTTCATGGGGTTTAACATGTTATGTGAAGCCAGCTCTTTTTTTAGTTTATGATTCAGTAGCCTCGTTCCATAACCAGCTTAACTCGCATCTAATGAATCTTCCATTATCATAAAGGCAAACTATGTATCTACACTTATAGATGAAATTATGTCATTCCCACGTTTCTGTCTACTCTGGAAGGCAGGAAACTCTCCAAGAATTGTTCAGGTATGAATATTATACCAAAGATTTCAGGTAAGGAACAAGTTCTAAACAAGGGTATGTGAAGACAGAATCCCATAAGTCTGATCATCTATATTTAAAATACAAGAAGAGGGCCAATAATGGGGGGAACACTATGAGACCAGGGTTGGGAAAATGAATTATAATCCTTTATTTGGGTGTGTTTCACAAAAGTTTAATAGGTTGATAACTCAAGGTTATTACTAGCATTATTAGAATGCTAGCAATAACCCTGGTGGCACAGTCATTAAGTGCATATTTCAGGTAAACGTTGCTTTAATCCTGAGGAAGCGCAAAATTAACTCAGCATTCCATCTTTGTAAGTCAGTAAAATATAAGGTGACCAGACGTCCCGCTTTTCGTGGGACAGACCCGCTTTTTAGTAAAATGTCCCACGTCCCGCGGCATCTTTAAAAAGTCCTGCTTTTTTTTAATGCTTCCTTGGCTGGGGAGCAGCCAAGGAGGAGGCCACGCCCACCCACTCTCCTCCCCACCCACTCTCCAGCACCCAGTGAGTAAGGGAAGGAGGAATTCCCCCACCTGTTGCCGCCGCCACCCCCGTCGACGGACTCTCTTGTACCCGCGAAAGAGATGCTGTGCGCAGCCCCAGCACTGAGTGAGTAAGGGAAGGAGGAAGGGAGGGATTCCGCCGCCTGTTGCCGCCACCCCCACCCCCCGTCGACGGTGTCCCACTTTGCCAATTTGAAAATCTGGTCACCTTAGTAAAATAAGTATTTACATACTGTTGGGGGCAATATGCAAATAATGCCATTATTGTAAACCACCCAGACAATGCTGTAAAAATGCTATGAAACAGAACATAAGGCAAGATGTTATTGCTATTACTATTCTAATACATTTTGTAAATTAAAAAAAAAACCCAGTAATCCATCCACCAATCATGTTCTTAAGATTCAGAGTTAGAATTGATTTCTCCAGTTTATGAGGCACGTTCTGAAATTCTACTAATGAACATTCTCTTCATTGTCCTTTCAAGGCATTTATAAACTCGGTAAAAATTCCATGCTGTAGAACAGGGATCCACTAGCCTCAGGCTGTGGCCCAGTAATGGGCCGAGGCCTGTTCGGAATTGGTTTGTGCAGTTACGCTGGCTGGAGCACGTGTGTACGTGCAGCAAAACTTGCATGAGTGGTGGGCTGGTGGGCACTCGGTGTGCACACGCTGGCCCGCCATTCACACAAGTCAAGCAGCATGCATGCTGGCCCACCACTCACTCAAGGGCTGGGAGCCACTGCTGTACAATATTGACTGTGTGCATATTATGCTTATTAAACATATCTGCATATTTTGAATGGCACACTTCCATTATTGTAAGCTACGTTTGGAATCACAACAATAGAAAAGCAGAGTAAATTCAGTAAACAAATATGTATATGTAAAATATTCTGCTAATTAGAATTAAAGACTCAAAGGACTATTAGAAAGAACAACAGTCTAGGAATTTTGCTTAATTACCATTTTGGCTTTTGAAATGTCACTTCCAGAGTAGGATATCAGAGACAGCCCTAGAATGGAAAAATCACATCATGAATTCAGCAAAAAGCTATTTATAGGTAACATGAAATAGTTGTTTACTAGGGTGAGAATTTATCCTAGGATGTGTACAAAATTGTCATGTAGTTTTCCTGTTTTGGACAGTGCCAGATTGAATGAATTTGGTTTACTGGTTTGCAGATTTAATTTTGGCTTACTGTTTCATAAACAGCTTTTACAAAACCTTTATGACACTGATTCTTTATCCCAATATTTCTGTTCCATCATAAAATATTTATTTTAAGCAATGAAGAAGTGCAGCTCTGCCAATATAGGTAGTCCTCATCTTATGACCACAATTGAGTCCAAAATTTCTGCTGCTTAAGTGAGACATTTGTTAAGTGAGCTTTGCCCCATTTTATGACCTTTCTTGCCATAGTTGTTAAATGAGTCATTGCAGTTGCTACATTAGTAACATGCTTACGTGAATCTGGTTTTCCCAATTGATTTTGCTTGTCAGAAGGTTCGTAAAAGGGGACCATATAACTCTGGGACACTGCAACTGTCATAAATATGAACCAGTTGCCAAGCATCTGATCATGTGACCATGGAGATGCTGCATAAGTGTGAAAAAATGGTCATAATTCCTGCCATAATTTTGGCAATATTTATACAGGTAAGGGTAAAATCTCCCTATCTATAGAACAAGACATGCATGGACAACAAATTTGATTCTAGGTTTTCCATACTATTCATGAAATATACTGAGTTATACTTGACTTATGAAATAGGATAGAATAGAATAAAATAGATTTTTTTATTGGCCAAGTGTGATTGAACACTCAAGGAATTTGTCTTGTTGCATACACTCTCTGTGTACATAAAAGAAAAGATACATTCATCAAGAATCATCAGGTACAACAATTAATAATAGTCATAGGGAACAAAAATTGTGTGTTTTGCACAAGAAAACCAACCAACCAATGTTTATTTTTACCAATTATTTTGGCTTGAATTCCCACCATCTGTATCAATGTTTTTCAACTTCAGTAACTTTAAGATAACCTTGATACATTCTTAGTGGGGAATTCTGGTAGTTGAAGTCCATACATCTTAAAGTTGCTGAGGTTGGGAAACACCAATCTATATGATCATTATGATTTGTCTTTTCCTCACTCTTGTTTTGCCCCATCATATTATGATGACTGGGAGACTTGTGAGTTCTAGTCCTACCTTAGATACAAAGCCATTAGGGTGACCTTGGACCAGTCACTTTCTCTCAGCCCTAGTTAGGAAGCAATGGCAAAACACTTGAAAAAACCTTGTCAAGAAAATAGCAATGACTTCTGTAACTTAGTTTGGTACATTTTATCAGATAATTGTGGATTAGTTGATAAACCAACATTAAACTGCCATGGCTTAACATAAAGGTACACAGCTTTTGCCAGTTCAAGAACTATCTCTGGCTTTGCTTGCTCTGAAAGTGGGTTTAAGACTACAAATTAACTCCTTAATTCCCATCTGTGCAACTCTGCCCCATTCCACCTTTTTTTTAAATAAAAAAATAGGACCAAGTGTGAACCCAGGCAGAAAATCCATGTAAGTTTATGCTGCTCCTTCCTCAAACAGGATAAAGTAAATACCTAACCATATTAAATACTTAATCAGTAATCTCCTTGCACAACTTCCCAATAAACGTCAGCTTTTCTTAGAGCTGATGACTGCTTTTGAATTTAAAAGCTGTGTTCCAATTTAATTAATTAATTAATTAATTATATTTAATTTCTATACCGCCCCTCTCCCAACAGCTGGGACTCGGGGCGGTGTACAACAATAGAAACCCAACCATCACATATCCGATAAAAAATAAAACTAAAATTATTAAAAATTCAAGAAAGTTAAAAATTACGAATATTAAAATTAAAAATAATTAGAATTAAGATTACTTTAAACTACCCCCTCTGACACCTAATAAATAGCTAGGCCAGGCCAGCTTGCCTAAAGAGGTATGTTTTCAGAGCGCGCCTAAAGGCCAACAGGTCCGAGCAGGACCCTATCTCCGGTGGGAGATCATCCCACGGGGGGGGGGGGGTTCCCGCAGAGAAGGCCCTCTCCCTCGGAGCCGCCAACCGGCAACGTCCCGGTGGTGGTATTCTGAGGAGGCCCATCCTGTGGGAGCGCACGGGTCTGCGGGAGGCTGATGTTGGCAGTAGGCAGTCCCGTAAGTACCCAGTTCCCAAGCCATGGAGCGCTTTAAAGGTCATAAGCAAAACCTTGAAGTGCACCTGGAAGGCTGCAGGGAGCCAGTGCCTGTAGCCTTATAAGAAAAGGAGGAATGACATAGAAAATTTAAGAATTCTTAGTGCTGTGTTGGGAGTGTTGGGAGAGTCGATTGAGTGTGATACATTAAGTGTGATACATTAAAAGTCTATTTTTTTTTCAACAATGTTAAATTTTGAACGGTCGCTAAATGAATGGTTGTAAGTTGAGGACTATTTATATGGTCATCCAGGTCCCATTTAAGTCCATATCTATTCTCCTTTAGCACTTCTGAAATTTTCAGCTCATCATGGTCATTCTTCTGCTTTTCAAATGAAGAAAGGTAGGTGTTTTTGGTTTTTTTTAAAATGGCTTGCCTTTTCTTTTCTTTTTTTTACAAGAAGCCACACTGAATGGTGCTGGAGAAAGATGATATTAGAGAAAAGATAATCAAGCAAGGAGAGAAATGACAAAAGAATGGAGAAGGAGGGGGAAATGACAAAAGTCCTCTGGGTAGTAAGAGAGATATTTCAAGAAATAAAGAAAAGGGGAAAGCTACAAGAAACGAGAAATGGAATAGGGCCAAGAAAATGCAGAGAACATAATATTAAGCCTGCCCTATTTCTTTGGAATATCAAATACTATTTCAAGCAAGAGATATGATTAAGTGAGCAGTGATTTGAGAAATAATGCGGCTGCAAGAGTGTTTGTTTGTGTTCAGTTAGAAAAGCTCCTTGCATAGATGATAAACTAGGCTAGGTTGCATAATTTGCTATAAATCAAATGAATGGTGCCCTTGAAAAAGAATTGCCTACTATGTGAATGCTGCTAACAAGCCCACAGGTAGAATGAAGAACGAAATTGAATCAGACATAAATAAAGGCAAGGAAATAATGATACCAGGGCCCATCCATCTTCATTATCTAATCACTGGCCCATAATTTTCTGACTATGCATGCTTTCCCAGATTTTTCATTGTACCATGCTGCTTACATTGTAGTATTGTAATACCTCTATAGCTGTCTGGTATGGCAGAGCATCCAAACAAGGGAGACACAGACATCAACGGGTAGTTAGGACTGCAGGGGGAAAAAAACAACAATTGAAACCAGTCTTCTTTCCATAAAGGATCTATGCACTGCCTGAGCCAGAAAGAGGGCTGAGAAAATATCTACAGATCCCTCACGTCCTGGACATAAATTGTTTGAAACTCTTCCCTCAAAATGATGGGGGAAAGGAAATGGGAAAAGGGAAGGTTGTAAATCCATATTTGATACAACAACTTGTTATTAGGGTTACATGGTCACGATCACAAATAGTGAATATTAACATATTACCTTGTATAGCATGTTTTTAATCAACCAATTTTAAAAAGTAAAAAAAGAAAACATATTTATCCTCACCAACTTTTTAGTTAGTTTAGTTTAGTTTTATTTAATTTCTATACCGCCCCATCTCCGCAGACTCGGGGCGGTTTACAACAAACAAAACATAGTTTCACAATTTTAATTTAAAATCCATTTTAAAACCCAACAGTTTAGACAGTTTAAAGGGAAAAGCACGGGGATTAGCGAGACTAACAACAGGACCAGGTAGGGTGTTCCAGACAACTGACAACTCTATTGCAGAAGTCGTACTTCCTACAGTCTAGATTAGAGCGATTTACATTGAGTTAATTTGAATCTATTGATAGCCCTTGTGGTGTTCTGGTTGAAATTAAAGTACTCATTTACAGGTAGGGCTTTTTGGTAAGTAATCGTATGAACTAAGCATAGGTCGGAACGTAGGCAGCATCGTTTGAGCCTGTCCAGACTCCAGACCTAACATTTTGAGCCTGGTGGTGTAGGGAATTTAATTTCGAGCATTGTTTAAATATACTGTTAATTTTATTATTGGGGACCGAGAACCACCAATTAGACCCAATAGATTTACTGAATGCTCCCACAAAGCAACTTCTAAAATCTCAACCAGGAGAAGCAAAAGTATCTTTAGGAAATTGCAGGTTTTTCTCACCTGCCCGTGGGTTTCGGGACGAAGATGGGGAGGCCCCCAGTTCTGTTTCTCCAGGTGTGCCAATCCGTTGCATTATGTGCCAGTGAAAAGCACTATGGGCTTTCCTGAAAAGGTAGACTGAGCACATTTGCAGTCGGCACTTCAGAGATCAAATTAAAATCTTGGATTTTTTTTTTCAAGGAGCGAATGAAGGAAGAGGGAGGGGGGAAGAACTAGCCAATTGGGAAGCTCTTCCCCTTTTTCTAAAGGCAGAGAAGATGTCAATGGCCGGGGAAAGAACCAGGACAGGAAAGAACCTAATAAATTCATTGTAACCATAGATCCGTGATGGCCAACCTATGGCACGCGTGTCCAAGGGGGCGCACAGAGACATCTTTCCATGTGATGATCCCGTCCAAACCGATTAACAGAAAAGCCCCCCAAACAAATGTACAAAAGCAAAATGTCTTTATAAGAAGTTCTCGGCACTTCATGCAAACAGAAAACTTACATTGTTTGCCAACAGGAGCTTTGGCTGCAATCCAGACCTTAATTAGCACATACCAAGTCTTGTCAGCACAGAAGATAACAGGAACCGAACACAAGCAGAAATCCGAAATGAAGAAAACAATTTGACCCCAGCAAAGAACCCAACCCATCCCCTGCCTTATAAGGCCTTCACATAATTAACGTTTACTCCTGAGGAACCTTTCCTTATGCCTTTTGTCCCTGCGTCTCTCCCTAGCATCCACTAGGGGTACTGTTTCTTCTTCCTCTGGGCTCTCACTCCCAGTTTCAGAGGCTAATTGGTCCGTGATGTTCTCGGCTAATTGTTCCATGCCGTTCCCTGCCAAATCATTTAACTCCTCTGTGTCTGAATCAGACTGCGGCTGAGGCATGACAGCACCTCAGTCAATAACTGAAGTAGATTGGGACATAGCATTAGCCAATTTACAAGTCATTACTATGCTCCCAAACCATCACGCATTGGCCACAGACACACCTTTCATTGAAGGAATCAGTCCGCATAAACACCTAACCCTTGCTTGGTGAAAGCTGCTGACGGGAAGAGAACCTGTGGTCTAGATGCAACTGCCTATGATGCAGGTGGCCCGGGATTCAAATCCCAGAAGGTTATGGCTAGCTGATGAGAGCCAAGTACCTCGAAATAGATCTATACTAGTCTCTCTTAATTTTAAAATATCAGCAAAAACATTATAAAAGGAAAAGGCAGTGTGCTGATTCCATGTCTGGAGCATATTATGTGTGCCTGAAATGGAAGTAAGTAAGTTTTAACCAAGAAGTAACGTGTTCTTGTCGTTCTTCACATTGGGGCTGCTCCTCCAGGAAGGACAGAGGGGGCGCCTGAGGGGACCTGAAGTAGCGGGATGAGGTGCCTTTAGGACGAGAGGAAGTGCGCCGGAGCTCTGCATTGGGTGCCCCTTCTCCCCTTCCCCCCTTCCTGGCTGAGCCCTCTGGGAGAGAGAAAAGCCGCGCCCAAGCCACGCCCACAGAACCGGTGGCAACAATTTTTGGACTTCCGCCCGTCTCCACCCTCCTTGAATTGAACAACCAGGTGTGTGGACACTGCTGGGAAGTCAGAGTGTTGTTTCAGCTGCTTCAATTTAATAATAACAATAAGACCAAAACTGAATGCAGTATTCCAAGTGTGGCCGTACCAAGGCATCATAAAGTGGTATTAAACACTTCTCGTGATCTTGATTCTATCCCTCTGTTTATGCAGCCTAGGACTGTGTTGGCTTTTTTGGCAGCTGCTGC
>JANHFP010001568.1:99799-111610 GCA_032468135.1 Calamaria suluensis
TTGGCGCTCAGCCTTTCTTATGGTCCAACTTTCACAGCCATACATTGCAACTGGAAAAACCATAGCCTTGACTATATGCTACAGCATGGATTTTAACTTGTATTTTAACAATACAAGTTTAGGGCTTACTTTTTTGCATGAACAGGAAATAAACAAAGAGTGGCATCATAGAACTAATTTGTGCCATCTCTCTGGGTGCATACACTTCAAAAGGGCACCTTTTCTTTCTTTGCCATGTAGAATGGTAGAAAGTGTATTTCTGTTGAAACTTTGGTTGGCTTTCAGTTTCTTCTCTTTCTGTATGAAATAGTTATTGATGTCGTTAAGTTGCCTTTGTATGACTGTATGAGCAATGTATTTGTAAAGAGGTAAAGGTTCCTCTCGCATATATGTGCTACCCATTCCCAACCCTAGGGGGCAGTGCTCATTTCCGTTTCAAAGTCGAAGAGCCAGCACTATCCGAAGACGTCTCCATGGTCATGTGGCCGGTATGACTAAATGCCAAAGGAAAGCTGGTCCCTATTTTTCTACTTGCATTTTTACATGCTATCGAACTGCTAGGTTGGCAGAAGCTTGGACAGGTAACAGGAGCTCACTCCATTAGGTGGCACTAATGATTTGAACCGCTGAAGTGCCGACCTTCTGATCAACAAGCTCACCGTCTTAGCCACTGAGCCACTGCGTCCCTAGCATATCTGTACTAAAATACAAATTATAACATGGAAAATGGAAAACAAAATGGCGGGCATTCAAATTGCTTGCTCTTATACCAAGCATTTCCCAAAGGGGCCATCTACCCTAGACACTTGGAGAGAAACCCAATTTTAAGAGGTCTTTCGAACAAGGTCAAGTTAGAAAGCACAAAGATTTCTGGTGGATAGGCACTGTTATAAAGAAGGCCCACTTCTTGGAGCCAATCAGCTGATACAGTTTAGATGCAGGAATAGACGGTTCTCACAAGACTCTACCTCTTGAATCAAAAGCAGCTGGGAATCGGAAAGGAAGGGTATCTGGCTTTGAAAAATTGGCAGATCAGAATAAGCCGCCGTTTGAAATGAGATTTAAAAAGAAAGGAGAAGTTCACAGATTTCAGGTAGGAGAGAGAGACACATGAGAAAGGCTAGAATACTTCAAAGTACAAGAAAGAACAATAGGAAAGATGAAGCAGTAGAAGTGAGGAAGTATTAATCTATCAGACTGATAATCAAACATGCCTTTTATTCAGGGGTTCAATGCAATGGGTACAGTTATCCTTCTTCCCATTTCTCCCACAGCAGCGACTCAGTGATACAGGTTGGGCTGGGAGAGCATAACTAGCCCAAAGTCACCTGAGCTTCTACACTGAGGAAAAAGGTTGAACTCGATTCTCGATCTCTCCAGTTCAAGAATCATACAATTGTTTAGTTGACTTCCTTTGCCAAGTTTTACTTGCTTTCCTATCACTTGCACAGTCCACATAATGATTATAACATATACTTGGTTTCATGGAAGCACAACTTAATACCATGTTCCCCTGAAAATAAGACCCTGTCTTATATTTTTTGAACCCTGGAATAAACACTTGACCTTATTGCCTTGCGCTCAAAAGCCTGATTGGGCTTATTATCAGGGGATGTCTTATTTTAGGGAAAAACAGGGTACAATGCAATTTTGATTCCTTTTCATCCAAATTATCTTACCTTAATTATCTTAATCACACAGAATATGCAGCAAAATTCGAAGCCAGCCCAGCATGAGCTTTGGAATCACAAGTTCTACATGGAATGAACTCAATTTGGGAATGTATCCCTATTGTACCCTTATGTTTCTTGGGTAAAGCACATCTTGTTCCATGAACAGAAAATTATTGCCCATTTTTCTGGCTTTTTGACAGCTTTTGCCCATGAAGCAGTTCAACAACAGCATAATATAATCACTCCCTAAATCTAACTTCCATTGATTTTAATTGTAATTTGTTAAACCATTGCTAATGGGCACTTTTTGAATCCTTAAAACCTGAATTTTGCCCATCAATCATATTTTCTGTTTTTATCAGACAGTGATATGTAACCAATAAACATACATTGTTATACCCCACTGGGCCAACAATTAAATATATGAACATTTTTAAAAAAAAGGATAGCTATGAAGCCAGGGCTTAGAATCAGGGGACTGTCACCTCTGACACAAACCCAAAATTAATCACGCAAAGAAACTGAGGATTTGAGATCTGAAAATTGGTATTGGGCACTATAATGAATGGAATAATGTTAGGCAAGAGTCAAACAATATGGTCAAGAGTGTGAAATTGGAAGAAGTTGGCACAAAGGCACTTGAGATGGAGAAGACAAGAAAGGACAAAGTTTAAGGGCTTCTCTCCTAAGGAATCAGAAGAAAGCAAATACAGGTACTCCTCAACCTATGACCACAATTGGAATCAGAATTTCCATTGATAAGCAAGGCAGTTGTTAAATCGCACCTGATTTTATTATCTTTTTTACTATGGTCTTTAGGCAAATTTGACTTCTCCATTGACCTTGTTCATTTGATGTTATCCAGAAAGGTTGTAAATAACAGCGATGCTGAACCGTCGTAAATGTGAGGACTAGCTGTAAATTACTTTTTTTTTAGAGTGTTATTCTTTGAACAGTTGTTAAATAAATGGCAGTAAGTTGAGGGCTACCTTAGTCACCACATCTGCAATGAAAGGAAATCTCTGAGGGCTTGCTAAACAGCTTGATTTAGCTAAATAAACTCTTAAAAACAAGATTTAGCAATTGCCTCTGCCTGTTGAGAAAGTGACAATGTTAGGAATTCTGCAATAATTTCTCTGAGGATAATCAAGGCTTTGAAACAAACCTCATTGCCTCAGTCTGAATTCTCTCCCCCCCCCCCCAGAAATCTCCCTTAACATAATAGAGTATAACTTTTTTAAATCCAGTCAAGAAGAACATACATAAACAGTAACAATTAGTAGCCTTTCCTACCACGAGCTTCTATTTTCAGACTTCCAAGATACCGTGAGGATTTTAAACTAAAATGTTGAGTCAGAGATTATGAAAAAATAAAGCAACATGTACAAGAGAAAGGAGCACACCTGGCAATTTAAAAATGTCGATCTATTTAAAAATGTCGATTGAATTCAACGATGCGCGAGGAGTAAAAAAATAACCACACTGTAACCAGTGATAGAAGGGACACGGTGGCTCAGCGGGTAAGACCACTGAGCTTGTTCGATCAGAAGGTCAGCAGTTCAGCGGTTCGAATCCCTACTGCCGCATAACAGGGTGAGCTCCCGTTACTTGTCCCAGCTTCTGCCAACCCAGCAGTTTCGAAAGCATGTAAAAATGCAAGTAGAAAAAATATGGACCACCTTTGGTGGGAAGGTAACAGCGTTCCGTGCGCCTTGGGCGTTTAGTTATGCCGGCCACATGACCACGGTGACATCTTTGGACAGCGCTGGCTCTTCGGCTTTGAAACGGAGATGAGCACCACCCCCTAGTCGGAAACGACTAGCACATATGTGAGAGGGAAACCTTTTAGCCAGTGTCATTTCCCAATCAATAAATATGCACCGGTTGTTGTTTTGATATATTCCTTTGAAAAGTTGCAAAAGAAAGTTTTCGGTGAAGGTGAAAAATTATACTCGTATAATTATACTCATGTAACAGACAATAGAAAATAGACAAATAGAGGGGGAAAAAGTAACCGAAGCTGCGTTCTCTTAAGGACAGCCAATCCTCTTTTGAATTTTTATCATCCGCAGGATCTGTTCAAGTGCTATGACAGCCGGATTCCAAGAATGAAAACATTCTGTTAACAATGGAAAATCTTTTTTAATAGTTCAGGCGTTTTCTGAAGATGAGAAGAAAAAAAGCAGATGTTTTATGAACATATCGAACTTAATGTTACTTTATTAATTAGTTACAAGTTATTTTTAATTTATTTACTTTGGGGGGGGGGGGAGGACAGCAAGGGCCATTATCCAGAACATATTTCTGATTCAAGTTACCCTTTTTTTTGGTTTTGATTTGTTTATTTATTTAAAATCTTTTTTTTATAATATTTCATAATATTAATAATATTATTAACATATCTGCCAATCTTACACTGAACTCTGGGTGGCTACCAACAGTTATAAAAAGCAGCACTGTGCAATTATATAATTGTACAATTAATATACGCATGTATTAAAAGAACAAAATGATAAAAAACCTCTCATTGGTCTCACCTATCCCAGTGTTTGCAAAGTCCTTTTCAGAAGGCTAGGAGGGATGGGACTTGCCAAACCTCACGGGAAAGGTGTTTCATGATGTCTATCAAAGAAAAGACACACTTCCTAGCTTCCATAGTGGGCAATGTTTAAGCGAGGGCACTAGAAGCACAGGAATAGCATTGCATTGAGGCTTACATACCACCCCATAGCACTTTATGGCAGTCTCTGGGCAGTTTACAATGTTGAAGCATTATTTTCATATTGCAAATAATTCGGGGTCCACATTTTACTGACCTCGGGAGGATGGAAGGCTGTGTCAACTTTGGGCCCCTGTCAGGATGGAACTTCAGGTTGTGGGCAGTTTGCCTGCAATACTGCACTTAGCCACTGTACCACCAGGGCGCCTAAGTAGAGCATCTCTATCTAACATATAGTAGGCTTTTAAAGGTAAATAACAAACACCTTGAATTGCAGTTGGAAGGAAACTGGGAGATAGTTAGTTCACACAGCAGAATTGTAACATGGATAAAACAAGGGGGCCCTATCACTGGGCATTCTGGACCAGCTGTATCTTCCATGTGGCAGTAAGCCAAAAGGGAAGTAACCAAGTCATTCCCCACCCCATTCCCTGCATAACAAATCTCTCCCTTATACATCTACACAAAGAGACACACACAGGGAGAAGTTTAAGTTCCCTTAAAGAATTGGTTATTTCCTCTGCAGACCTTGATCACAGATTCTCAGTTGCTTTTTAAAGAAAAGAGGGAACTTAATCACCCCTCAAATTTTAGGAAAAAAAAAAAGATTGGTACTTTCTATTAACACTTGCCTGCAGTAACCAGACAAAAGCCAATCAATATTTTAAAGCTAATTTAAAATAATTAATTTTGCTATTAATTTTGTTATCATTAGTTTGCTGGTGTTGCAACAGAACAACCTTCCTCGAGTCATAACTCCCACAATTCCACTGGCTGAAGATTTTGATTCTTGTCATTCTAGTGGTTTATTGACTCTTAGCAACCACAAAGGTAGATTTTCTCCAAAGCCGTATTACCCCAATATGGCCCTTCAGGTACTACAAAGTTGGTGACATCACTGTTGTAATCGAGTCCATCTACACCTTGCTACTGGTCAGCCTCTTCTTCTTTTCCCTTCCAACTTACCCAGCATTTCTGCAGAGAGCTAGCTCTTCAAATAATGTGTCCAAAATATGGACAATGGTTGCTTGTGCCTTAGTGAAAACTTTGGGTTAATTTGTTCAATGACCCATTAATTTGGTGTTGGCTGACCATGGTATTCTCCTGGGTCTCCTGAGAGAAGATTTCTGAGTCTTCTCCTAAATCAAAGTTCAGAAGTGTTAATATTCTCTCTTGCTTCTTCAAAGTCTATGTTTTGTTTTCATAGAGCATCACAGGAAATACCACTGCTTGCATGATTCTGAACATTGTAGGTATAGATACCTGGTAGGGTTTAAGCTTTCATGGCTATTCTACCAGATAAGTTGTTTATGGCATATTTCTTGATTATTGTTTCCCTCAATGTATATAGCAATAGCGCTTAGACTTACTTACCGCTACGCAGTGCTTTCCAGCCAACTTGAAGTGGTTTACAAAGTCAGTATATTGTCCCCCAATAATCTGTATCCTCGTTTTACCAACCCCGGAAGGATGGAAGGCAGAGCCAACCTTGAACCTGGTGAGATTTGAACTGCTAAATTGCAGGCAGCCGGCAGGCAGCAGGAAGTAGATACTACCTCAATATGTTCATTGTCAATTATAAGGCTGGTTGCTATACCTGTTGTCATTAGTTTGGTCTTCTTTATAGTTCCTTTTTTTTTACTTTGCACCTTTGTTTTCATTGCTAGAGCTTCAGATTCTTTGCATTTTCAACTATCAGTGTAATGTTATCCACAAACTGCTTCTTCCTCCAAATCACAACCCCCTTCTTCCAATCCAGCTTCCCTCAATATATAATTCACATATAAGCTGAATAAACAAAGGGAATGTTTGGAAAGAAAGAGAAGAAGACAACAACCAGCAGCAGAGCAGCAAATAATGCATTGTTGAAAGACCTTACGGACTAGATTGGCAAGAGACTGTCCTAGAGAAAATCTATGCGGTCACTATAATTCAGCACCCAATATCATGGCACACACTATAATTAATCAGTTGAAAAGGACAAAAGTATAGTTTGCCAAAGGTCAATTAACAGCCAGTGCTTGTCTTATTTCTTCTAATTCTCCAATGGGATTGGGTTCAGAAAAAAGTGCACAGTCTTGGGTCACAAGACCACCTGTGATTTCCTCTGGAACCTTTCCAAAAATTGCCATCAGTTTCTAACTTGTGATGTGATGGGAAAGGAGAATCATCCAGCACATGGGAAATAAATACGCCAACAGCTGGAGAATAAACTGGAGAAAAATTGGTGCCAAGAGATTATGTGTCTAAAATAATACACCATATCTTGCAAAATAGGCATTATACACACTTCAGATTGCAAAATGAATGACCCTGGCTTTCAACAAGAACTTTCATTCACAGCACAAGCCAAAATGAGCCGCATTCCTATTATTTCATAAATTAAATACTATTCTGTAAGAAGGTGCTGTCCTGATAATAACAAGGTTTAAAATAAATACACACACACTCCAACTCCATAGAAACTTCAATAGTATGCATTCTATTCTATAGGCAACAGGATTCAAATATTTCAATTGCCACCAAGGATAAGATATAAAATGGCTAACCAATTGCATCCCAAACAATTGAAGAGAAAGATATCAATCAGTTGAAGGACACAAATATCAATTACTATTTTGCCAAAATACCATTTTATCAAAAAAGTTAATCATCATAGGAAGACATGTAATGGTCAAGGTGTAAGATTAGGAGCAGAGACAGATAGGCTGGTGGAAACACTAAGCAGGGACATCATCCAACAGAAGCTTGTTGGATGATTTGAAGGCAGCCACTCTTTCTCAGCCTAATGCACTTCCCAGGCGTCTTCTTGTATGGAAAAATAGAACAAGCAAGGACTGTGTACGCTGCCACTGACTCCTAAATAAAAGGTGGAACACAGTGGTGAAATCCTCCAAGGTTTGCCACCGGTTCGCTGTGCATCCATGTGCAGTGCACAACAAATGCATATAGCATGCACATGTACATTGCACGCCAAATGCATGTTTTGTGTGGAGAAAGGAGGCTTAAGAAGGTAAGTTGAACAGTGATGGGGGGGAAAACAGTTGCGGCTCGTAATTTAGATTCACTAGAAAGTAGGATTTCATGGAATATAAATTGTGTAGCACAGCTGATCGTTGGAAATACCAGTTTGGATGAACTGGTACGAACCAGTAGCATTTCACCCCAGGTGGAATATATAAATCTACTCAACAAGTAAAGTAAAAGCTCTTCATTTTTCTGAGAAAGATTTTCTCCGATATCTCTTTACAATAATATTCTTCCTTAAAGCAAAATTAATTACTCCAACTTGTCAGAAAATCAGTTATAAAAATTTCATGGTGCAAAACCAGCACACAGATGTTTCTGTTGAACAGAAATGCCAAATGGAAACCAGACTTCAACAAGACAAAGAAAGTAGAAAGGCTGTGAAATGGACAAAGACTGGCGAGATGTCCAAGCGCTTTCACAGCAATTTTCCCACCATGTCCTCAGCTTCAAAATGAAGAAGACTACAGATTATTGGGCAACTTGCCAGTAGCTTAGATGCAGAGACGGAAACCAGCAAAAATGTCATTAAAAATCCCAGGAGGCTAAACCTTGCCAAAAGTTTACAATCTAAATTCAGAAAGGATGAAAACACAGTAACTGTTTTCAATAGTTTGCAAATTCTGAATACTTCCTTGTTCCATTAAATGTGGAGATAACCTATGGTTGATTGGTAGGATTCCTCCGGGAGTTTCAACAACAGTGGGCCAAAACTTCCAAACTTTTTTTTTATTGTTTTACAGAAGATGAAAATACCCTCAGCACCCATTAATCTTCCCTTCCCCAAGTTGGTCTGATTTGCCATGTTAGGGATATTAGGGTATTTAAAAATATCCAAAACCTGTTAACTTGTTTATATTTCTTTTACATCAACAGCTATAAGCCACCTGTGAATTCCAAGAAGGGCATATGGGAGAAATGCAGCTTCAGGCAAAATAAATACATAAATTAATAAGATTGCTCACCTCTACATTAATGCAAAAATCACCATCTTGAATCTTAAATGGCAGAACCAGTTTTACAACTTAAAAGCACATTTTGCTGTAAAACGATGTTCACATTTTGGGAGTGCAGTTAACCGGAGCTACGGAGAACTTGAACATTTCCACCAAAAGCAGTGTATCATCAATAACTCCACTTCAACAGCAGCCTAATCAAATGCAAACCTATGTGATTATTTAACAGTGCGGGAACAGCATGTTAAAGGACAGGTTTGTTTACAGTGGCTTGGAGAATCTTTTTTAGGATCTGGCAAGTTTCACTGTTTCAATGAGACTGGATATCAGACAGGCAGGAGTAGGCCAGAGATTATCCACTTCTTTGCCAGTTTGGTGTTTAAAAGTATTCTTTTCAACACTGTACAGGCTTAAGCACCTCCAAGTAATTATGCAACTGCCTGGGCTTTTCAAGCTAATAGATTCCACATGTCAAACGAAGTTCCACAAATGAAATCTAAATTTCTTGGGCGTCTATCTAAGATAAAGTTGTGGTCTTCGGAGGTCAAACAAAACCTCAAATTGATATGCTAAAACACCCGATACCACCAAAAGATTAAATCAAGAAACCAGAGTATATTGAAGAGCATGATCTTGATTTGCATATATTTGCATTAAATTAGATTTTGATTGCCCCGCTGTAGAGAAGTTAACTTCTGCGGATTAATGTTTACTCTTCTGAATTTGACCGCTATGACAAAAGTACGGTACATGCACAATGATCCAAACTCCACCAGCACAGTAGACAAATGCAGTTTGCATTATCTTCTATAAGCATCATATTGTTTACTCGAAGGGCAACTCTTCCACTTAGCTAAGCCTCGTGGTCAAAATCTATTTTGATTAGAGACTATGGGATAGCCTTAGCTGTATTTCTCTACTGCTCTAAATCCGTTAATGTCTTCCTATTCATCTGTTAAAAGCCTGATGATGAAAGTATAAGGCTAATCACGGCAACTAATTATACAATAGTTATCATGGTAGGCAATATGCTTCTGAAAACAAGTTTGGACTTGACTGGGATTATTAGTATGTCTTTCCTGCGGACAAGTGGCAGGCCACTATGAAACAGAAAGCTGGACTAGATCAGCAGTTGATCAGATAGATATTTTATTTCAAAACATTTAAAATGGATATATCAGTACAGACTCGTTTACTTCTGTCACTTTTGATTCAATGCAGATTATTTATGCAATTCATTTCTGCTAGAAGTAAAGATTTCCCTCACATATTTGCTAGTCGTTTCCAACTCTAGGGGGTGGTGCTCATCTCCGTTTCAAAGCCGAAGAGCTAGAGCTGTCCGAAGACGTCTCTGTGGTCATGTGGTCGGCATGACTAAACACCAAAGGCACACGGAATGCTGTTACCTTCCCACCAAAGGTGGCCCATATTTTTTCTACTTGCCTTTTTTACGTGCTTTTGAAACTGCTAGGTTGGCAGAAGGTGGGACGGGGGAGCTCACCCCGTTATGTGGCACTAAGGATTTGAACTGCTGAACTGCCAACCTTCTGATCAACAAGCTCAGCTGTCTTACCCGCTGAGCCACCGCGTCCCTCTGCTAGAAATAGATAACATTTATTATGGCCTTCCAAATGGTACAAAAGAACCATTCCAAAAGCCCTCAGAGTGACAAAGCCAATGGTGAGGAATACTGAGAATTATATATAATACAGCAACTCTGGAACCCCGTAGGATCATCCCTGCATCAGAAGATAATTTTATATTAATATATAAATAATCATGAGAAAACTAAACCTTGTTCCACACACATATGAGGAAACACTTTTGTAGCAAACCCAGCTGATGAATGCCAATAGGCAGAAAGATGCCCATTGATCACCTTTAGTATCTCCACAGGTTAAATTAATAGATAAATCACTCTCAAGGTATTATGAAGAAATTGCACATCCTAGAATGCAGTGGAATATTAAGATGACATTATTTCAAACTTTGCAAATGATCTGAAACTACACCAAACTGTAGTAATGAATCTGGTAAAAGTTAAACAAGATGTTTGGTCAGTTTTACAGTACCGGTCTTTGTAAGTCAGTCAAACAAATAATCAAGACCTGAGGTAATCTCTTCACAATACTTCATGGACCTACAAAAGCTACCAGAGATAAGCAGGTTTATTTATCTTATTTATCTCTGTTGGGTAGTTTGCGCATCCAGTGAAATGCAATTCCTGGCTTTATCAATGTTAACCACATCAAATTTTAGGCATCACTGCTTTGTTGTAGTCAAGAGTAAAGGTCACAACAGATTTTAATCACATACATTCACTTTTTGCTCCCCAAAGTATGTTTAGTTTCTTAGTATTTTGAGGTATACACATTATTTCAGTTAATTTTTAGATCCTGTCTTAATGTTTTTCTTTATTTGTATTCAATTTTATATCCAATTTATATTTATACTTATATATATCATCTAATATGTAATCAACAAATAAAATAAAAATAAATAAATAAATATTTGTTTGTAGAGAGAGAGAGAGAAAAGGCTACAAGATTTTACAGCAGTTTGCTCACTAATTTCAAACACTGAAAAAATACTGTAGAAAGACAGGCAGAAATTCTGTTCTCCTCAGAATAAAAATTATTATGGGAATTCTTGGCTTTGGACTTATTTTCTTTACTGGAAAATAACTCTCATATAATTAGAATCACTCAAGTAGAAATTCACCAGTTTATTGCAATGATTAAGGAAGATAATATTTGGAGTGAGAAGTGCATCAGGGTACAATATGATGAATCATATTAATTCAATATAATATTGAATTAATTAATATAATTAATTCAATATAAACCACATCCTGTTTACAAAATGATAAAGTCAATTATTAGTTGGATGTATATTAGAACGTAACTCTTTAAATAATATAAAATTTGTGTTTCTTGAGAGTCATACTTCAGTTCTTTCAAATTACACTAGAAGTCTGCAAACATTTGAAAAGACTCTTCTGGAATCACACTGCCTATCCCGATGCAGTGGAATTTTAAAATGTCTAACTTTTCCCCTTCCAGATATGCTACCTTGCTGGTATCACAAAAAGATAATTTGCAAGTAGGCTACAGAAAAACATTTATTTACTATTCTTATTAAGAGGTGTAATAGTAATTAAAATTAAATTATTTTTGCTCAAAATGCATGCAAATCTGCAATGCAGTTCATTAATATGTAGAATGTAAGAAAAGTCAAGCTTCATGTATGGTTTACTATATAAATTACATTAAATTGCCAAAATTGTTGCCATTTTCTCCTAAACACTTCTTAAGTTATCTGATGCATGGCTTTTGAGAAAAAAAACACTTTTTCCACACTTTTTTTGTTAAGTCCTCTTCTTACACATGTAGAATTGTTGTGAAAAAAAAGTTCTTTTAAATACTTGCTGTTTTCC
>JANHFP010001568.1:158282-174695 GCA_032468135.1 Calamaria suluensis
AGGTAGGTAGGTAGGTAGGTAGGTAGGTAGGTAGGTAGGTAGGTAGGTAGGTAGGTAGGTAGGTAGGTAGGTATAGATGATAAGAGATATAGATTAGAGACAGATAGATAGGTAGGTAGGTTAGGTATGTAGGTGGATAAGTAGGTAGGGAGGTAGGTATAGATGATAGGGAGGGAGGGAGGTTAGGTTAGGTGTGTAGGTAGGGGTAGATAGGTGATAGAGATATAGATTAGAGATAGATAGATAGATAGATAGATAGATAGATAGATAGATAGATATAGATATATTGTCTTAATATGGAGAACAAGGCAGGAAAACAAAGCAGCTTCCAGGGGAAATCTAACCGCCGCTATAAAACTTGCTGGGTAAGTTAAGAAACAAACATTAACAAGCGATCGTTAACAAAGGTTCTCAAACAAGCCTGGACTGGTTTTTGGGAGCCCCTGCAGGTACGTTCTTGTGCAAGAACCCGGGGGAAACTAGAATTCGGGAGCAAAGTGTATCTTTGCAAAAGAGATTCTAAGAGATGGCAAGGTCAGGCTGTTTCATAAAAATACACTTCAGCCCGGAACATTCCTAGCAGCGGGAACAAATCCTTCCAGCCGGACGGGCGATAAGGGAATAGCTGAGTTGGAAGGGAGATTGGAGGTCCTCTAGTCCAACCCCCCTGCTCAGGCAGGGAGCCCCAGACTGTTTCAGACAAAGAAATGGTTGTCCAATATCTTCTTAAAAACTTCCAGGGTTGCAGAATTCACAACCTCTGGAGGCAAGTTTGTTCCACGGGTTAATCATTCTCGCTGTGAGAAATTTCTCCTTTGTTTCTAAGTTGCTTCTCTCCTTGGTTAGTTTCCACCCGTTGCTTCTTCTCCTGCCTTCAGGCCAAGGGTGAAATCCAGCAGGTTTCTGGAGAACTGGTAGCGGAAATTTTGAGCAGTGCAAATGCCACCTCTGGCTGGCCCCAGAGTGAGGTGGGAATGGTGACTTTGCAATATCCTTCCTCCAGGAGTGGGGAGGGAATGGGGATTTTGCAATATCCTTCCTCCAGGAGTGGGGAGAGAATGGGGATTTTGCAATATCAGTCTGAATGTTAGATATTTTAATTGTTTAAATATTTAATTTTAATTATTTAAATTTTAATCTACAAATTAGACAATGATATTTTTGATTTTAAATTTTAGATAGCTTTTCTGTACATTTTTTCTTTTTAAAATGGCTGTAAACCGCCCCGAGTCCACGGAGAGGGGTGGTATATAAGTTTGATTTATAAATAAATAAATTTTGTAATTCATCAATGAACTCAGAAAAGGGTTGATTGGGGCCTTGGTGGATTTTTGAAAAAGAGGCCGTTGGACAGCCATCCGAATTGTCTGTTTTATCAAGTGCTCGAAGAGCGGAAAACTAACAAGCGGAAAAACGGCTTGAGGGGATTGCATCTGCATGAAAACAGTAGCAAATGCACCAGAGCCAGAAATATGGTCGGGCGTAATAGCGGCCACCCCTGCAAGGCGGGCGGCAGATTCAGCCGCTCTTCGAAAGTCATACTTCCACACAACATATTGAGGACCTGTTAAAAGCATTTTTAAGATATCTTTCCAATCTTGGGGAGTCAGTACAAAGGACCCTGCAAGAGCATTGAAAAGTCCTTTTCTGTATGGAGCTTGAATACCATACGGAAAAGCAGAGCACATGGTTAGTTCTTCAGCATTGAGAAGGCCCTGACTACAGGCTTGGGCCATTGCAGTAGCCACAATACCCATTGAAGTAGGGACAGGGGTGGGGTTAAGTTCCGAAGAAAAAGGTGCAGGGGAGCTAGGAAGTTTAGAACAAAGAGGAGTGTAAGGAACAGAAGGAGGGGGGCCATAGGGTTTAGAACAAAGAGGTGTGCAAGGAGTAGAAGGAGGGGGGCATGGGGTTTAGAGCAAAGAGGTGTGCAAGGAGCAGAAGGACTTGCAAAAGGGAATGCCTCTTTTTCCTCTTTAAAATTTTCCTTTTGGTATGGCGGCAGGGGGGCTGCAGCAGAGAAGGTATCTGTGAGCCCTTTCTCATGCAAAATGAGGCATTCCAACACAACCCGCCATGAGGACAATATTTTAGCAGGAGCTCTAGGGGCCTCGTGGAAATAAATGCCCAAACTTCTCCACGTGGAGCAAGCCCTTTTCCGGATAGGCCGGACATTGTTTCCAAATATTATTTAAAAGGTTAATCAAATCAGCTTTTTTAAAAACAGGCAATATTTTCCCATTATTTTTTAAGATAATAATTGTTGATTTGGTTAGTTCTCTAAGCTCTTGCAAGTGCTCTTTAGAAAACTTTCCTCTCATACTTATGAGGGGATTGCCGTCTTGCTTCGAACGGAATCGTATGCACAAGCCTCTTCCAGGCGATAAGTACAAGAGGTCCAAAATGTACTGTCTTTGTGACAATCATGTCGGCAGGTCACCAGTTGTGGGTTTCCGGTGGGCTCCTCATGAGGGGCCAAACAGAGAAAATGCCACACAGGCATTTTCTCAGGATGAGAGAGCCAGGAGCAAACCCCAGAACTCTCTTTTATTAACATAGAGGATAAGGGGAGGTTAGAGAAGTAAGAATGAGAGGTTGCATATTAGCATATAATTACATCACACATCAACATATTGGCTACATGACCTAAAGCACAGCACCAAAGGAGTTACAGTCCGTTTCCTTCTTCCCACCTACATGTTACAGCTACTTTGCAGCCTGAACATAGGCTATGAGGGAACCTTATTCCCACAATTCTAATATTGATTTATCTACATATATACCTAGAGATAAGTGTACACTATTTCATTGGTACGATCTGCATCTGTTCCATTTCCTCATTTGTTACTGCATTCCCACTCCTTGCATTTTTACATTCTTTCGAAACTGCTAGGTTGGCAGAATCTTGGACAAGTAATAGGAGCTCACTCCATTACACGGCACTAGGGATTCAAACTGCTGAACTGCCGACTTTCTGATCAACAGGCTCAGGTGTCTTACCCGCTGAGCCACTGTGTCCCTTATTTAGATGTATACCTACAGATAATTGTGTACTATTTCATTCCTACGATCTGCATCTGTTCTGTTTCCTTCTTTGTTACTGCATTTCCACTCCTATAATCTCATTTAGTTTCCTTGTCTTTTGGTCTTTATAAATTGATCTAATCAATGTAATAAATTTGCATTTGTTCTAATAGATTAAACATAAAGCTCCAGTTTAAGTTATCGAATGCTTTTTCAGCATCAACAAAAATCATTGCCAGCTGCCTCTCTGGATGAACCTCATAGTACTCTAATACATCTATTACAATTCTCAAATTATTTCGAATATTCCTACTTGGCAAAAATCCATTCTGATCGTCTTCAATAATATTAATCAATATCGTTTTTAATCTTTCTGAGATGATACTAGTAAATATTTTATAATCGGCATTAAGTAGCGAGATTGGCCTAAAATTTTTAATTTGATCTTTATTGGAGGGATCTTTTGGAATTAGTGAGATCAGGGCTCCCCTCCACGTATGGGGCAACTTACCTTCTGTTAGTGCTTCATTATATATATTGAGTAAGAGTTCTTCAATTATTGGTTGTACCATTTGATAAAATTCGATAGGAATACCATCTGGTCCTGGGGTCTTATTCTTTTTCTGTCTTTCTATTGCTCTTCTCATCTCTTCCAAAGTAATTTTACTTTCTAATATACTCCTGTCTATATCAGTAATTTGTGTCACCTTTTTGTTACTCCAGTATTCCTCCAGTTTTCCTTCTATAATTTCATCCTCCTTATATAAATTACTATAATAGTGTTCTACAATTTTTTTTTGTTCCTTGATCAAACTGGATTTCACCCTTTAAATCTTTTAGCCCTTGAATTGTTTTGTCTTCTTGTTGTTTTCTTAATCTGTAGGCCAGCCAGCGACCAGATTTATTTCCATGTTCCAAAAAAATTTGGCGGGCGTATTTCAAATTGTTTGCTAATTCTTCTTGTGTTTGTAAATTAATTTTATGTTTAATTAATTCCCTTTCCTGTAATAATTTCCCATCTGTATCATTATTTTGTAATTTATTTTCAATTATTTTTAAGTTATCTTGTAATTTATTTTGTTCCGCCCTTTTCTTCTTATTCCTATTAGAGTTGTAAGCTATAGATAGGCCCCTTACAAATGCTTTTGTGGTGTCCCATACATTTTGAATACTTGTCTGGTCATTCCAGTTACACTTCAGAAATATTTCTAACTCTTTAGTCATCCATGAATTAAAATCCACTTCTTTTAAAAGATTCACGTTCATGGACCACCTTTTATTTGTTTGTTTTGTTCCTTTTATAGTGAAAATCATTGGGTGATGATCGGACCAGGTATTAACTCCTATTTCAGCTGTCCCTATTACTTGATTAATTTCAGCCTGTGCCCATACCATGTCTATCCTCGACCAGGATTTCTGGGAATCGGAATAAAAAGTGTATTGTCTCGATATCGGGTTACGCTCCCTCCATACATCTTTTAGTTGCAGCTCCTGCACCAGAGAATTAAATGAATTTGTTATTACTTTTCTAAGGGATCCTCCTTTCCTTCTTCTTACTGATTTATAATCCAGATCTCTGTTAATAATTGCATTGAAATCCCCTAATAATATAATATTTTTATTCTCTAATTCCACTAATTTATCATATAAGTCATCATAAAATCTCTTTTGTGTGTTATTTGGTGCATAAATTCCAACCAAATTATATTTTTTGTCATTATAGGTAATTTCAATTATCAATAATCGCCCATCTATATCTGTATATATTTCTCTAGGATTCAACCAATTTTTAATATAAAATATTACCCCTCTCTTCTTCTCTGATGCAAGAGCTGCAAATAACTTCCCTAATTTGGGGTTTTCTAATAAGTTTCTATTCTGAATTTTGATATGGGGTTCCTGAAGGCAGACTATCTCCACATTTTGCTTTTGAAGTTTATATAATATTTGTCTCCGTTTACTCGCCGAATTTAAACCGTTGATGTTGCATGATAATATTTTAAGTTCTGTTGTCATTTACTTTCGCCCGGGCTCTTGTTTGGATTTTTTCTATTTTCTGTTCAGTATCTTTGTTGGTATGTCCTGTTGCTCCTAAATCTTCTGTCGATTTCCTCGCTTCCTCTTTCTTTTTTTCTTGTTGTAGTTGTTGTTCTTGTTCATCTTCCGTGTTTGTTTTTCCTAGTTCATCTTCAATTTTTAACCCTGTTCTATAAAATTCCTGGGCTTTTTCTAAAGTGTCCAATTTTACTTTATTCTCCATCCACGTCACCAGGATTCCCTCAGGTAATAGCCATTTAAATTTGATTTGATGTTTAATAAAGTATTTCGATAAAAAGTAATATTTTTTCCTATTGTCCCGAATTCTTCTTGGCACCTGTTTTAATATAGAGATTTCTTTTCCTTTATAAGTAATATGCGTCTCATTTGCTCTTCTCATTATTTCTTCTCTCAGTGATTTACGCAGGAACTTAATATGAATCTCGCCCGGAAGTTTTAACCTTTTTGAATAGTTTGTGTACACTCTATATATTTCTTCTACATTCTCAATTATCCAGTTTTTATTGATACTTAATCCTTGGGATAATATGTCCGCTACTAATGCTGTTAGGTCCTCTTGTTTCGCTTCAACTACATTTTGCATCCTTATATAGAGCGATGCTTTTTCCATTTCGAGTTGTGTAACAACTTCCTCTAATTCTTGTTCTTTAATATTCTTAAGTTTTTCAATCTTGTCCATCCTCCCTGCCAGTTTTTGAGTTGATTCTTCCATTGTTTCCATTTTCCCTTCGGATGTCTCTTTAAATTCCTGGATTTCTTTCAAACTATCTTTTATTGTTTGAATTTCATCTCTCATTTCTTCAAGGCCCAATTTCAATTCTTCTTTTAATGTCTCATGTTTTTTATCGATTGTTCCTTGTATCTCGTTCTTCCATCCTGTCATCTTGTCAAGTATTTCCTCTTTCAGTTCCTGATGTTTCTTATCTATTGTTCCTTGCAAAGATGTTTGTATAGTTAGCATATTAGCACTCATTATATCAATAGCATTCTGTATGCTCTGTAATGTTGGGGTTTTCCTGGTTGCTGTGGTTGGAGATGTAGGTAAATTTGAGGTTGACTTACTTGTTACCATTTTAGTAGTGGTATAAGACATCTTGTTTTTGTTGTAGATTTTCTTAGTTATAAAATATCCTAAACCTCCTACATTACCCAGAGTTGTATGTTTGTTAACAATAAAAAAGAATCAATTCATGTAAATAAATATTCAATCAATTAATCTATTTCTTAAATATTTAAATAGCAAAAATAGTAAATAATTATATCAGAATTAATTCACAGGGTTAATTTAAAATATATGATAATTTATACTCTACTATTATTTCATTAAATATTTGTAATAAACCATCAATTCATATTGGAAGCAAGGAAAAATTTTTTTGTCTTACATTCTATTTCTATTTTTATATTATCTTATCTTTATACCAATCACTCAATCAATCAATTGTAAGCGCAGTTTGTCCTCCTTCTTCCTTCTTCTTCTTCACCCCTTCTTCTGCCAATCACTCCTTCTCCTTCTTCTCTCGTTCCCCTTCCTTCTTCCACTCTCACTTCTCGTCCCGGCTCCCGGCCCTGTTACAAGCAAAATTTCAACCCCCAAATGACTTGCGGAAAAAAAAAAGGTCTCCAACGCTGTCTTCCACCCTCATTCGCCTTCTCTTGCCAACACCTCCGTCAACCTCCGTTGATCTCCACTCACCTCACGAGCTTCTGGGTTTCGGATTTCACCACCAAACTCCTCTCCACAGTCGTATTTTAGGTCTGGAGCTTCTGTCCACTTCTCCTTCTCTGTTTGTTTCGTCTGGCTCCGCCTGACTCTTTCTCCTCTCCTCTTTATGCTTTCTGCCATCACGCTAGCCAAACTCTTTTTTTTTTGCGAAGCTCCGCTCCGACCCTTCTCCTCTTTTGCCACTCAGCTTCCCTGATTTCAACTTTATTCTTCACTTTCAACTTCATTTTCTTTTCTCACTTCACAACACCAACTACAACTGCCTCGGCACTTTCCCATCTCACCTCCTCTCTCTGCTGCGCAGCATACAGTTCTTACACAATTGATTCAATATTTTCTTTTCCACTTGGGTTAAAAAGCTTTGCTTAATCCAATAAATAGCACTCTTTTCTTCCCCTTTCTGCAAAGACTCTCTCTTTTCTTCACTTTCTTTTGGGAGAAGTTTAATCAGTTACTCACGTTAGTATTTCAGTTGCTTTACTTTTCTTCCTTCCTTTTAGCCGGAGGGGGTGTGTGTGTGTTACATCTTGGATCGGCCTGAGATATTGGCCAATTTTTTTTAAACGAGAAAGCTTGGGGATCTTCTTATCGGAATGTGGTTTCGCACCTATCACCACATTCCCCAGATATTCCCCTTCCAGGAGCTGGTCTCAACTGGACCCCACTCACCCTTTTTGAGTCTTCCTCAGCTTAAAATTTGTTAGCACCAGAGAGAACTCTAGCACCAGACGCCACGCCGTAACGCTACCCAACCCAGAAGTCTGTTGTAGACATTCTTACTACTTCGACCCATTTTGAAAAAGCGTCAACAACAATTAGCAAAGTTTGCCCTTGGAATGGGCCCACGAAATCCATATGCAGTCTTGTCCATGGGCCTGTCGGTTTCTCCCACTTCACCAGGCTGGTTCTAGGAGGGGACGACCTGTGAGCTTGACATTTCCTGCACCCAGCTATGTAGAGTTCAATTTCCTCATCTAATCCAGGCCACCACAAATAAATGCGGGCAAGCGCTTTCATTTTAACCATGCCTGGATGTCCTTAATGTAGTGTGGCTAGCACCTCTGATCGCAAGTTCAAGGGAATAATTACTCTGTCACCCCAGAGTAGAATCCCATGAAGCACCAATAATTCATGCTGCCTGGCAGCTAAGGGGTCAAATTTAACATCTAATTTCTCCCCTGGCCAACCCCGCAAAACCCAATCACAAACAACTTTCAACATTGGGTCCCCCGATATGGCTTTAGCCACTGTAGTTGCAATCACCGTCCCCTCGTCCAAGAAGTTCAATGCTAACATGGGTAATTCTGGGGCAGGATCTTTTACTAGCACTGGCAAAGGGCATCTGCTGAGGGCATCAGCGTGGCTCATAAATCTGCCTGGTCGGTGTATCAATTTATAGCAATATGCGGCAAGGAAAAGCAACCAACACACAAAACACGGGGGTATAGATGGTGGCGTGTGTTTGTCACCAGCCAGAAGCCCCAAGAGGGGTAAATAGTCCGTGTGGACTTCGAAACTCCGTTCGTATAGATAGTCATGGAATTTTTTCACAGACGTTACAATCGCTAGGGCTTCCTTATCGATCTGCCCGTAATTACTTTCTGCCAGTGATAGTGTCCTCGAAAAAAATGCAACAGGAGCTTCTGTACCATCAGGCAAGACAGGACTTAACACCAATTCAAACCCGAAAGGCGACGCATCGCAGGAGAGTCATAGGGGAAGTGTGGGTGAGTACTGTATTAAACTATCATTAGACAGTAAATTCTTAACCCCTGCAAATGATGTGACCTTGAGTCCCCCATCACCATGGAATGCCTTTTCGCAGCAGGCGGTGGAGAGGGTCAGCCACCGAAGCTTTATTTTCCAAAAATGAATTGTAAAAGTTTAGGAGCCCCAAAAATGCTTGCAAGTCTTGTTTATTCTTAGGGGTAGGGGCATCCTTAATGGCTCAGGTTTTTGAGGTAGTTGGAAAAATTCCTTTTTTGTTCAAACGGAACCCCAGGAATTCTACTTCTTCAGCCCCCATAGTACATTTTGATGCTTTTAGCCTCAAGCCAGCTGTTCTGAATTTAATTAAGACTGCTTGGATTCGTTCTTCCAAGATGGTGTTATTTGGTGCTGAAATTAACACATCATCGAAATAAGGGACGACCCCAGGGATTCCCAGTAGGAGGTGCTCCATTAGAGACTGGAATATCCCTGGGGCCACGTTCACACCAAATTGTAGGCGGTGACACTTGAATGCACCTCTATGTGTTACTATAGTTTGTGCTTCAGCAGCATCCTTGTCCACTGGCAGCTGCTGATAAGCTTGGGCCAGATCTAGCTCAGCAAAAATTGCTCCTGGCCCAAGTGTGGGTACAAGTTGTACTATGGGGACAGGGCAAACCCTAAGGTGAAGTGCTTTATTAATAGTCAATTTAAAGTCTGCACAGATTCTAATAGAGCCATCTGGCTTCAATGGGGTAACTATTGGTGTTTCCCACCTAGAATAGACTGTTGGTGATAAAACACTTTGCTCAATCACTTTATCTAGCTCTGCATCCACCAAATGCTTGATGGCCAGCGGAACCCTCCTAGCTTTTAGTCTAGCTTTTATAGCTGGGTTTAAGTTAAAGGTGATTGGGGGAGCCACATACCTGCCCAGTTCATTGGTGAAGACATCTCTGAATTCAGTCAGCAAGTGGCTATGACTCAAACTGGTTTCCATGGCCAATTGGTTCATTTCCCCTACATGCAATCCGAATCGATGGAACCAGTTCATGCCTAGCAACAAAGGCACAGGGGCTCTTGACACCAGCAGAGGCAGTTTGCCTCAAAATTCGCTTTCACTGATAAAACAGACTGATACTTCTTTGCAGCCCAATACTGGTAAATAATGATTTTGACAATCTATCAGCTTGGTTTTCACTTGTTGGATGTCAGTTCCTTTTATGTTCGGGTTTAGTGCTTTTAGGTTGTCCCAGAACATCAAGGACAGTGATGCTATGGTATTGACTTCCATCGAGCATGTTGATTCTTCTATTTCTACAGCCACATGCACTTTCTTGCCCCCTCTTACTTCAGCATGACTAATTCTTACTGTGTTTATTCCCGAGAAGTCAATCTTTTCACTTCTTTTGTTCTGATTGATAGTGCAGTTTTTTGTTCTGTGGTTCCCGACAGTCGGGTCCTGCAGGTAGCTCACATGACCATGCTGCTTTGCACACCCGGGTGAGGTGCCCTCTTTTGTGACACCTCCTGCAGACAATGTCTTTAAATTTACACGTTGCTCTGCTATGCTGATTATTACCGTAACTGAAATATTTCCATTCTCTCACTTCACTAATTTTGCCTTGTCTTTTGGTATCAGCTCGTTGTGCTTCCGCGTCCATTTTGTTGCAAGTGGGGTACATTTCTTCTTCTTCTCCATCTGTACATGTCAGAGATGGGTTTCCTTCAGCCTTGTAGTTGACAGTTGTTGGTTCCGGCGCCAGCAGATATGTGCATACACATTTTCAAAGCTGCCAATAGAGGTAGCAAACAGTTAACTTGGAGAAAGGATGTGATGTAGGGAGGGGCTGGAGAGACTCTCCCTGGGGATTGGGGAATGTGACAAAAATGGGGGAAGTTGAGGTGGAGGAGGAATATAAGATCTGTGTTTGAGCGCGAACCTCCATCTTTGGCAGTATGATAAAAGCTTAGCCAGGTTCTTGATTGCCAATAAAGAAAAATGAATTTAGACTGTGTGGAGAATTCATTATTGGTTAAAGATTTCCTGGGTAACTTTGACATGCTGATTATTATCGCAACTGAAATATTTCCATTCTCTCACTTCAATAATTTTGCCTTGTCTTTTGGTATCAGCTCATTGTGCTTCCGCGCCCATTTTGTTGCAAGTGGGGTACATTTCTTCTTCTCCATCTGTACATGTCGGAGATGGGTTACCTTCAGCCTCGTAGTTGACAGTTGGTTCCAGCACCGGCAGAGCTGTTAAATATACTTTTTGTATTGAATCTGCAGCTTGGTTTGAGAGTTCACTGGCCTTAGCTTCCTTAATTATGTCAGACAACGTTTGTTTTTTCTTCTTTAGTAAGCATCTCTGTAGATCTTTGTCCTTTACCCCGTATATAATCTTTTCTTTTAATGCTAGGAAATTTGCACAAACTGGCTTTCTTCCGAAGGGCTGTCAGAAATTGATTGATAGACTCTTCTTTTTTCTGAATTCTGTCTTGGAACTGGAATCTTTGAACAGTGGAAGATTCTTCTGCCTGAAAATGGATTGCGTGAATTCCCTCATATACAATTCCCAACGCTCTCTCTGTGGGTTGAATTGGGCGGGCGGAATGGGTGAAGAATTTTTTTTGTCATTTTATTCATCGCTCACCTAACTGGACTTCTTTCTGTTTCTTGTTAGGAAGATTCCATCCTCATCGTCAAATGCTGAATCAACAAGAAACATGAACATGGTACTTCAACAAACAGTTTTATTTAACACTCAACAATGAGTCGTAACCAGAATTGCCGCCTTGTTGACAGCTCCCCTTATATATCGAGCTGTCAATAGGCAGCAAACAATAGGAACGGTAACATTTCCCGCCGGAACGGCTTAACCAATAGCCGCCGACATAACAATAGTCAATTATTTTATCTTGTACATCCATGTTGTTATCTTGATAAAACACAGGAGTGGTTAGACATTGCCTTCTCTATGCAGTATAAAATGATTTCCTGTCATCACTAAAGTGACCATCTGCTTCCAGTATCTCCTTATTTTGTTGCTACCCAATATGGGGGTCTACTTCCTTTAGCTGGGATAACTTAGTTGTGACTTTTTCTGGATCATGACTCCCTGTACTCTGTTACTCAAGCCCTGGTCATCTCTCAACTGGACTAATGCCACATGCAGCAGTGGGACTTCAATAGGACTACCACTGAAATCCATTCAAAAACTTTAACTGGTGCAAAGTGCAACTATTCTACTATCCAGAGCAGTCTTTAGGTCCCTAGGACCCATATTACATTTCTGCTTTGCAAACTTCACTGGCTACTGGTCTGTTCTCAAGTACAATTCAATGTGTTGATTATGACCTTTAAAGCCCTTAATAGCATAGGTCCAGGGTACCTGATGTCCAGGGCACCAGGGTACCAGGGTACCATAGACACCAGGGTACCTGATATCCTGTTAGCAGAACATAACTCATGTCAATCAAAGAAGTCCAACTATTGACATCCAGAAGAAGAGCCTTCTCTGCTGCAGCACCCACCATCTGGAATGTGTTGCCTTCTAAGGTAAGATATGTCCTACCTGACTATTTCTGCACAAGGACCTAAAACCCTGGCTTTGCTGGATGGCCCTGGGACCAAATGGGGGAGTTTCATGATGGAGGCGACTGCTGGATTGATGGCAGATGCCATTTCCTCCACTTTGTGCTCTTCACTTGTCCATCTTTTTCATTATCAAACTGATGTATTCCAAAGTGTTCTTTATTACTCTATTATTTTACTTCTGTTCTCTTTATACTCTTCTTTAATTTTCTTCCTTGTTTATTATTGTAAGCTGTAACCCCCTGGCAAGAAAAGTTGCCTTATTTGTTTGTTTGTTTATCCCATCTTTGTTATTTTTTGCAAATAGTTCAAGGTGGCAAATATGTTTATTACACTTTCCTTCCCCTATTTTCCCCATAACAAATCTGAGTGATGATTTGGGCTGATAGAGGGTGACTGGCTCAAAGTTACCTAGCCATCTTTCATGCCTAAAGTGGGACTAGAACTCACAGATTTCTGGTTTGTAACCAGATGCTTTCACCACTAGACCAAACTGTCTTTCCCAGTGTTCTTTGCTCAATCCTCTTGCTTCAAAGAGATAGCACTGGGGACTTGGAAGAAATAACAGTAATATCATCCGTAATAACATCAGGACTATAGATAGTCCTCGACTTACAATAGTTCATTTAGTGGCTGTTCAAAATTACAATGGCACTGAAAAATGTGATTTATGACCATTTTTCACAGTTATGATCTTTGCAGCATTCCCATAATCTTGTGATCAAACTTCAGATGCTTGACAACTGGTTCATATTTATCAATGTTACTGTGTCCTAAGATTATATGCTCACCTTTTCTGACCTTCTGAAAAGCAAAGTCAATGGGGAAGTCAGGTTCACTTAGCAGCCAGGTTAACTTACTAACTTATCAACTGCAATGATTCACTTAACGATTGTGGCAAGAAAAGTCATAAAATGGGGGGAAACTCACTCAGAAAATGTATCATTTAACAACAGATATTTTGGGCTCAACTGTGGCTATAAGTCGAGGACTTTCCATATTATTAAGTAGGAAACTGGAAGTTAAAGTTCACATCAAGCAGAAGTACTGGATAATGCTCTATAATTAAGTTGGATAATGTCACAAACTGTGCATACTGAAGATTTTATTCTCTGTGCATCCAGGCTTTGCCTTGGCTGTTTAGAAGTAAATCTATAGAAATACTAAAATGCCTGGAACTAACAAAAGATCCCACTCATTATCTTGGTCTTGTATTGCCTTATGAATATTGTACCTTAATATCTGCTGCACTGAAGTCCTTGGCCATTTTTTACATCAGACGTTTCTCAGAGTGGATTTATAAACACAATAATTTCATACCAGATTTATGGAATATTCTCGAGGGGTTAAAATTACTTTCATTAGTCAGAAGTGGTGTTTTTAGAAAATGTATTAGAGGATTACAAATGGTCAAAACAGGAGGGAGGTATACTTGTTAACTAACCATGCATCTCTCTAGTACTTGAGTTAAACATAACATAGACTAGAGGTTGGGAGTATACCTATTCATTCCATGGCTTTGTTTTCTTTTCCTCCCATATAATTGTTATGCCACCTCAACTGTCCCTGGAAGCACTGTTGCATGGTTTCTTTGTTCATCAAGTTGTATTTTGTGTGCAGACTAAAATAATGTTGTTTGGCCAGAATTCTGTGTGACACCCATGGAGAAATGACTCATACTTTTTTTCCCCAAAAATTCATTTTAAAAGTATTGTTTATTGATATATTATATATGCATGTAATCATGTACATATGTACTAAGATTTGATTTATTATTTATTTTGACTTACATTTTTCCATATAAGAATGCAGAAATGAAGGTATTTCTGTCCATATTGTAAATTTCAATTAATATGAAATTAGCTATTCTCCCAAAAGATAAAACTATAATTGCTAATGCAATAAGAAAAAGAACAAAAAGAAGGCTTGATCTTCTAATTTAATAACTTGGTCAGATTTATTAAATAATCTAATTTATTAATTTGATCAGTTAATAACTGATGGATTTCAGAAATAATCTGAACCCATTGCTAGTTCAGATTATTGAATTGTTATTTCCCCTCTCCTAATTGAATTTATTTATTTAAAATATTAAAATATTACTGCATGAGTGACAGTAAACAAAAATAAAAATATCAATATCAAGAACAACAATATTCAGCAAAAATAAAATCATTAAAACTCCTTCCCTTCCTTTAAAATCTTATGTTTGATTTTTATTTATAGATTGCAATTCTTTGGATTGTACTTTGGCTGAAAAAAGGGGAAGATATTAGAAAACATATGTTTTCCTTAATATAAAGTAACTGCTCATTGCTAAAAAATTGCAAATGTGTACAATAATCATTAATAGTATTTAATATGTCTCCCTGTTTCCCTTGAGCTTCAATAAACTGAAAAGAAGAAACACCAGCACCAATGAGTACATAACGTACATGCTTCAAAGATTTGGGTCCTGTATTTCTATTTACATGGACACAAAACACCCACTTTTCACTAAAGGCTCACATGGTATCTCAGGCTATCGCCTCTCCTACTCAGAGATGCAAAACACCTTTGAGAAGCTCTAAAATTGAGGTCAAAGCACTGACAGAACTCTTTTATAAAGCACAGCTAAGCCAGTGTTTCAGTTTTGCTAAATGTAAAATAGTTCAATCCAAATTGAACCCAAATCTTCTTTCACCAATTTCTCCAAGGAGTTTCTTTCTTTGAGAGCACACAATTCCAGTAAAGCATAAATTATTTTTATTTTTATTATTATTTTATTTTGTCGATTACATATTAGGTAAAATATATAAGTATAAGCATGAACTGGATATAAAAATGAATACAAATAAAGAGAACATTAGGACAGGAACGGTAGGCACGCTGATGCTCTTATGCACAGCCCTTACAGACCTCATCATCTGCTAAAATGGGTGATTGGAGAGAGAGAGGGAGGGAGGGATATTCATAGTTCTCTGCTTCTACTGGTCTAAGAACCACAATGAACTGAATTGAATATGTATTGTACAGTATATGAATTGCAGATACAGGCTAACTTTGGGTTTCACAAATATTGAATAACAACAGTCAATTACAGCAGTCTTTCTCTATAATGTCCAAGAATGGTTGCACTTGGGGCAGAAATAGAGTACAAGTTTTAAGAGAACTGGAGAGGCTACTAAGAGGTATAATGTTTGTTCAATTTTTTAAAACATTCTCCAACCTGACAGCAGGTCAAATACATTCTGCAGATTTGAGAACTACTACAAAACACAACGATTGATCACAAAATTGTGATAAAATAATATGCAATTAACCAGAAACCAAAGAGTGTTATCGTATTATCTTCAATTCACTTTTTCAAAAACAACAACAACACAACTATCTACTTTAAATTGCCAAACAATTCTATGGTTTGATCAGAACACTCCAATCTCAGAATGTTCTGCCAATTTCTAAAATTGCACTGCAGGGTTAAACTAAGAAAAAAAACAGAATGTACTGTCATTCCTTCTGTTTGGTTGGTTTTTCAGCTTCGTGGAAAAATAGATTTTCAAATATACACCTACTCTTGTTGCGTCATTTCAAGATCTACTTGTCCAACTTATAGTTATTTATGATGTGATGTCTACAGGTAGTCTTTGACTGACGACCCTTTCGTTCAGTGGTTGTTCAAAATTACGACAGTGCTAAATGAAGGGACTTGCGATCCATGACTAAAATTTATTTACTTATATTTCACATTCCTGAAGGAGCCATCTCCTCCAAAGGGCCCTCAAAAATCACAACCATTGCATGGTGACCTAATTGCAATCTGGGTCCTTATAACCAGATGTCAAACATCCAGTGGTCATGTGAACGCCATTCACAATATCTTTTTCCTGGTTTTCCAGCAGGAAAAGTCCCACAATGATGCCACCTACCAAGAGGACTCTCTCTAGACTCCATGGGATGCCTGAAAAAGGTCTGTGCTTGAAATCCAAGCAGGATTATCACCTCAGAGCATAGAAGCTTTTGAAACCTCTTTACTGTAGGGCTGAAAATCCAACTGGTTCACAGCAGTGGTAAAATGTAAAGTTTCTTGCTACAGGTTCTGTGGGCGTGGCTTACTGCTGGGTGAATCATGCGACTTGGTGGGCATGGCCAATTTTTATACTTTAATTGATTTTTTTTCCTACCTAAATATTTGCTGGAATAGGTAGTAAAAATGCTTTTAAAATGTAAAAAAGCCACGATCCGAGTTGAGCTGCTGGCGATCATGGGAGGCTTTTTTTTTTTTTACGTTTTAAAATTCTTTTTTGCTACCTATTACA
>JANHFP010001569.1:0-10809 GCA_032468135.1 Calamaria suluensis
ACCACAAAAATATAATGTTTCAGAGGTGAAAGGAAACAAGTTCATGCTTGTACCCACAGAAAAGTGTGCTTTTAAAACCACTTTTATGGTCTTATAATATTCCCATCTACTGCTATTGAGATATTTTCTTTTTAACTGAAAAGACTTCTTTGATGTTAGTAAATTAGGGATCTTGAATGAATGTACTGAATTTTCTTTCTGTGCACATTTTTCTCTTAGCTGCTGTAAGCATCAGATGGAGCTGAGGGTACTTATTAAATAATCATAATTATGGCCACAGTGCCACTAATAAATAGTAGGACACATTCAGAGATGATAAATATTTCCTGTGCATTCTTAAGTGTGTCATGTTAAGGAGAAATCGAGCAATGGAAATATGTACAATCATCTGTGTGTGTCCCCCCTCCACACAGAGTATTTCAAAGTGGAGAATGTAGCATTCCTGTAGTGTGATGGTCATATATCCAAACCTGATCAGTTGTGTCCTGATCAGTTGTATTATGGAGAAGTAGATGTAGATACAGTTAGAGATTATACCTTGTAATCTTTGTTGCTGTTTTCATTTCTTATCTCTGTCTATCCTTTATATAGCATCTATAAGCATTGCATAAAGGATCATGAAAATAATAAACCTGATGGCACTTTATTTCTGTAAGTTGTATTTTAATCCATTCCTATCTGCACAAGGAGGTAAGAAAATAGGCCATATATTTCATGGGAAGTGAAAATGTTCTGGCAAGTTTTCAGACGAACACGGCAGATTTTAGTTCAAAATGATTTGTTGGAATAATTTCAATGCTGTGATTTTGCTTTAATTTGTATTTCACATTTTTGTATCTTCTGAAGTATCTAAGTATTTTAAATGAACAAACAAAAGATAGTAGTTCTTCGCTGCCATATAAAAGATGCCATTTTCTTTATGAATGACTATATCATCTCTGCAGCTGCATCTTTATAAATTATATTAACAGGGTTAAGCTATTCCACATGCACACACACACATTCTTATGCTAAATATTTGAAAGAGTAAACAATAATTAAATCATTATCCATTATTTCAGGGCAACAAAATAGCGTATTTTAAAAAGCCCTTTCCTCCGTGACTGAATCATTTCACCAAATGGGAGAGTGGAGATAAGCAATTATGTTTGTGTGTGTGGGTGAGCTAAAGAATACTACATCTTTCACATTTATAAACCTTTCTCTAAGCATCTCACATCATCAGAAAGCACTCAGACACTGCTTTCATACATGCATCAGCAATCATAATCATCGTGGAGGATCTAAGATAAAAGCATGAATGTGGCAACAGACAGTTCAGGAACCATCCTGTTGTCATTTTGATTCCAGCCAAAACATTCATTTGACTCAAGCTGTGTTTCGATGCACTTCCTTAATCACTTTAATGCATGTAAACAACACATTTCTTAAAGAAAAGACTTATATAGTCTTATTATGCAGTGAAGTTTTTGTTGATTGGACTGTGCTACAGATGGGACAAGAGGGGAATATTCTGGTTGACTGTGCAGACCTATGCCCAATGGTTTCTGTCTAGAACCTTGAGCTGCAGCCATACCTTTGTGACTGCCCTGACCCTGTCTTGTTGGGTAGATCTCAGGAAGTTGGAATGGGCAGTGGATTCCTCCCCCTCAAATGTTGTAGCTCACAGCATTCTGAGAACTGATGAAAATGATGTGGGTGATGTTGGAGAATGACTTGTCAGGAAGATGTTTCTCCACTTAAAAAGGGCTTCTGGGAAGCATTACTAATTACAAAGAATGATCAGAATGATACCTCCTATCCTCTCTAGCCTTCCTTCCCAAAATATTTTTCCTAGCATTCCTAGTCTGCTCTCTGTTTCTTCTGAGCAAGTAGCAACTTTCAGAAAAGTTCAGAACTGCAGCCACTGACCAATCATAATTGCCAAGACCATTTGCAAGGGACCTCTGGACCCTTGGATTAAAAACCTGGCAGGGGAGATGCAGTGGCTTAATGATGCTGGAAATATTCTGCACTTTGGTGGTTCAAGTCAATCTTTGTGAAACATAGTGAGCTTCTGTGCCTCGATTCCTAGCAGTTAGAAAGCAGGAAATATTGTGAGTAGATAAATGGGTGCAGAAACCCTATCTACTTTCCTGTGTGTGGAGAGAATAAGCTGGTGCTGGACCTGGACAGATGCATGGCAACATGAGACAAGGCAAAGCAGGACCAGAGGAGGAGCATTGAAGAGCCAGCACCAAGCACTGCTAGTCAACTGGTGTAAGCTAGCCCACCCCATGTGACACATCAAGGATAGCCATGCAAGTGCTGAATAGGTGAACTAAAAAATTAGGCTGCTAGGATTGCTTTGTCTGTCTAGCATGTGTCTATTTATTTTATTATTTATTTTATTCATTTATTTTCATCAAGCATGTATTAGATAACAGATATAAGTATAAACATAACTATGAATACATGAAATGGATACAAATAAAAGGAAACATTAGGTCAGGGACAGTAGGCACACTGGTGCTTATGCATGCCTAACATTGTATGCCATTCGCTAGAAATAGATAGATAGACAGATAGATGGATGGATGGATGGATGGATGGATGGATGGATGGATGGATGGATGGATGGATGGAGACAGACAGACAGACAGACAGACAGACAGACAGACAGACAGACAGACAAATCTGGCTGAAGGAATAATAATATATTATCTCATGCCTATCTTATATGTGGACATTAGATAATATACCTGTCTCTCTCTGCTTTGAGAGCTTAAGGAAAGGTAGACTGTACACACCATTCTGAACAACAAATAATTATACCAGTAGTAGAAGTTTAAGTAAACAGCTCAAGGTCATGTCATGAATTTTCATACTATAAGATGAACCTGAATTTGGGTCTGGTGGCTTGGACATTTAAAATTATACAATCTTAAATTCAGATAAAACTCTCATTTGAACATTATATAGACTATTTTCCCTTCCTAGTTTTTTCCCACAAGTGCAGGGTCCACTTTTTAGTTTTCAAACCATTGGTTGTCACAGAAACTAAGTTGGGATTAGAACTCACAATCTACTGGTATCTACTCTCCTGCCTTAATCACTAGCACAAACTGACTCTTTATAGAAATAAAATAATATGACTCTTTGGTCATGTGATCAAAATTCAGATGATTGCCATCTGGTTGGTATTTATGATGGTTGCAGTGTTCCAGGCCCATGTAACCTTTTGCAGACCTCTGACAAGTAAAGCCAATAAAGAAGCCAGATTCACTTAATAGATGGATTACTAACTTAACAATTGCAATGATTCCTGTAACCACTATGACAAGAAAAGTCATAAAATGGAGCAAAACTCACTTAACAAATGTCTCCCTTAACAACATAAATGTTGGGCTCAGTTGTGGTCGTAAATCAAAGACTACCTGTATTTAGCTAAAATCACTGCCAGATTCAGAGTTGCTATTTAGTTCTGAAATTAATTTAATTTAATTTAATTTATTGAATTTATATACAAAAGTTCACTTAACAAAAGTGAACTCTTTTTTTCAATCTGATTACTGTGTAATCTTCAGAATCCTATAGCCAGAATATTTATTTCTGGGCTGTCTTCTTCAGTATATATTATTCAAAAGGCAAAGCACCAAATTATATAGCTGTCAATCAAACTTTCAAACTTTAAACTTGTACTGAAGACCAGCAAACTACTGCTATCCCCATGATATGATATGAATGGGGTAATAGCAATGTATATCATGAGACCAGGTTGGGTAATTCCAACAGGTGCATTTGAATGGCCTGACAGAATCTAATCAAGTAGAGATTCATGGGGGGAACTATTAACTTTTTAGAGTTGTAGTAATGGACTCCAGAGGATGGTGAAGAACAGGAAGGCCTGGAGGAAAGTTGCCCATGGGGTTGCAATGGGTTGGACATGACTTCACAAGTAACAAAAAAGAATGTCTCCAGAAAACCCTTTTCTCTCAAGTAAGTAGGGGTAGGTTGACCTGAGCAGTTTGGAAAGCATGTAAAAATGAAAATAGAAAAAAATAGGGACCACCTTTTGTGGGAAGGTAAAGCGTTCCGTGCTTTAGTCATGCCGGCCCCATGACCACGGAGACGTCTTCGGTACAGTGCTAGGTCTCGGCTTTGAAACCGATATAAGCACCGGCCCCTAGAGTCGGAAATGACTAGCACATATGTGTGAGGGAAACCTTTATCTTTAGGTTGACCTGGAAGAAAACAACTTCCCCAAAATCAATCTATGAGCTTTTAGAATTCACAATTACCAATCTCCCTGGTCCTGGTTCAACTTCTTAAATGTAGCAAAGCATGATTACATTACATACTATAAAATCTGGCTTCAGTGCAAGTGTAGATGCTGGCCATAACAAAATATAGTTCATTGGCAATTCAACCAATGTTGCAGCTTTTAGCTTTTCTATTGCCGCCGCCCCCTCTTTTTTTTTTGTCAACAGAAGTATCTAGCAGTTCTTAATATAGAAAACTTCATTTATTTTCTATTCAGTTTCTCACATTTTTACATTTTTCTGTTAATTGGTGTGATTTAATGAGTTCTTTGAACAGCTTCAAAATATGTAACATCTGGGGTATTCTATCAAAAGACTCATTAGTAGGTTTTTTAATAAAGCATGCTCTTTACTTACTGTTTTCAATTGAGTGAAGGTGTGGAATAAGTATACATGAAGAATACACCATTTCTAAAGTCTATTAAACAAAGAAATATGCAACTTGAAATCTTGAAATCAAACAATACATGACGGTCTAGGTTTTATACTAGCTGTGGAACACATAAGATACACATAAGGGAAGTTATACCCTCAATCATATCAAGCGCACAATGAACCAGTGATTTAAATTAATGTAGAGCAATGGTTCTCAAATTGTGGCCTGTGGACCCTGGGGGACATCACAGGGTTCTGCAAATGCTTAAAGAAATGTTATCACAGGGTTTCTGCAAATGCTTAAAGAAATGTTATGATTTAAATCTTGAGTTAAGACTTGGGGTCCGTGGTTATCATCCATGGCCACAAAGGGCATTTAAAAGGGATTTGTAGTGAAGAAAATCTTGAGAAGTACTGCTATAGAAGAAAGAATATGTCTTTGGTCTTTCCTCCCCCTCCCTCTTAATAAAGAAGATATAAGATCAGAAAGAAGCACAATGGACAGCTTTTATGAAGAAAAAGAGGAGAGCAAGTAAAAGCTAGAGTCATCAAACAGAATCATGTTGGTACAAAGGAGTCAATTGTCAAGCTCTGGCCAAGCTCTGACTACATTCTGTGAACTCAGTTTGGGTTACTTCTGAGAATGTCCCTACAGAGGAACTCCCACTATTTTTTCCTCATAGGGAGAAAAGCAGCTGGGGAGGCAATTTTATGGAAATAGCTTACTCTACAATTTCTCTGAACCTAAATGCAGCCATTTGCTCTTTATTATACAAGCAAACAGCTGTCAGGAAAAGATGACAGAGAATGCACATGTAATATTTCATTTGTTGACAGCTTCTAAAGGCTACTCACAGGCAAGGCACAATTGGCAGCTAGATGGTGACAGGAAGGAACTGCCAAAATCTGAGTGGCTCTTTCCTTTGGAGAAAAAAACTAATGAATCATAATTTGGCCTTGACTCCATTAGGTAAGATGAGAGAAAGAGATAGAGGGGGGGAGGGGGGAGATTAAGATTAACCACCCTTCCCTTACCTAACAATTTAATAGGAGGTTTCTTTTATCTTTTTGGGAAGGCTATTTCCAACTTTAACTATTACAATGACTACTTTATTTGGCTGACTATGAGAACAACTTTGAAACATTAGCTATGGAGACTCCATTGGGGCTATATGGTCAGCTCATATTCTCTACTTCCTGAGCTGGTTGCTTGAGGATTTGTGGGTCCAATTCAAAACTATGTGAAGTGAGCCACAAATGCCCACTTTGCGTAAGATTCAAGTTATTAGAATGATTCTCCATATCATGATGAAACTGTCTATCCAAAAAGCCCCCTATTTTCTGGCCCAATATTAAAATGTGTAAGATTGAGAAGATGCCATTTCTAGGATGCAGCTATGGTTTCTCCTCTATGGAACCACATATCTCATACAAGGTTTTTTATTTGCTATGGCATTATTGGAGAAACTTGGCTGAAACAAGATCATATAGTTCACATCTCCCAGCTCTCTCTACCAACCTATTTTGGATAGCACTAGGGAAGTGGGAGGCAAAGAACCAGTGATTTATAGAAATGTTATTTCACCAACCAAATGTTCTTTCCAACATTTTTTTCAAATATGAATGTACAGCACTGCATTTCCGTGACTGAAAGTAGACAATCCTAACAGGACTGAGTCTGGCGCTATCCTTTCTGCACCAGGCAATAATTTCTCACTTTGCAATTCTGCAATTGCAGGAGGCAGCACTGAGAAATTGATGTTTGGCACTTGGTTCACATATCCTGGGTTCCTTCAATTAAGCAATGCCACCTATAAAGAGCCCAGAGGCAGGCCTTCTTTTTATAATATCTGCCCACTGCTAGCCTACACTCTGCTATAAGAAGCTATTATTTAGAAGAGCTATGGAGGGTGGATTGTGTGAGGTTGGCTCCAGTCAGTGCCCTTGAACATTCTCCTCTTTCAATCATAATCTACTGAAATTGGATGGCCAATAAATTTGTAAATCTAACACAACTGTTCTGACCTAGCCCCCAAACACGACAAATATGTTGTTTGTAACTAAATGTTCCTTGTATTAGGTGTATCAGCAGCCCTGCCCCAGAGTCAGTCAGTCAGTCAGTCAGTCAGTCAGTCAGTCAGTCAGTCTGTCTGTCTGTCTGTCTGTCTGTCTGTCTCTCTCTCTCTCTCACACACACACACACACACACACAAACCGCAGGCTAATGAAGTCTCGTTAAGTGCCTATGGAAAGCAAAGCTCATTCCATTTTCCTCTGAAACGGCTCCACACACTAGGAATCTCTCTCTCTCTGCCAACACTCCTAAAGGAAGTCCTGGAAGGTGCACTCATTCTTATCCAGCAGCACACAGAAACACCCACAAACACCCACACACCCACACACACATGCACAGAAGGTGCATCCGACTCTCAGAACTGCAGATTCCAAGAAAGAATTATGATAACATTCCTGGCAGGATTCAGAAGTTAAGAATATCAGTGGCTGACTGACAGGAGATTAATAGTTGTCTGTCACACCTATTTCTCTCCACCCCCTGCCTTTTATCTTCAGAGCTAGGGGGAAGGTTTATCTAGCAGTGGCGGCACGGGTGAAATCCAGCAGGTTCTGTCAGGTTCTGGTAGCAGAATTTTTTAGCAGTTCAGAGAAACAGTAGCGGAAATTTTGAGTAGTTTAGAAAACTGGCAAATGCCACCTATGACTGGTCCCAGAGTGGGGTGGGAATTGGGATTTTGCAGTATCTTTCCCTTGGAGTGGGGTGGGAATGGGGATTTTGCAGTATCCTTCCCCTGTCACGCCCACCAAGCCACACCATGCCTAACAAGCCATGCCCACAGAACCAGTAGTTTTTTTAAAAAGTAGTTTTTACCACTGAGTGGTGGTTCCATTCCCAGGACCTGCCCATAGCATCCTCTGCCTTTTGTGCATTTGTGTATCAGGCAGCAGACCCAGCTGTTCTTCCTGTGCCTCATCATCCACCTCTGGACCTGGAGGATGTTGCCTCTCCAGCTGGGGGCTGATGGACAGCCCAGGCTCCATCTCTGTCTCTATCTCTGACAGCTCTAGTCCCTCTTCCCCCTCAGAGCTCTCAAATTGCCTTGATGCTGGTCCTGACTCCCACTCTGCCTCCTCATCAGATTCCGCAGTGTGAGGGACAAGCAGCCGACAGGCCACAACAACAATCTAAAAAAAGATTAAACTATAGTTCAGGACCAGCCTCTTTCCCCCAACAACAGGGCAAGAGAAATAGAACCAAACTGAGAGCAACTGAAAACTGATGGAAACTTTAGGACACATAGCTTTGCCTAAAGGGTCCCCAGAGAAAAAATGCTGACATTGCTACTGTGTGCAATTTCTTTGTATGAGAACTGAAATACACAGTATGCTCTTAGGGATTCCTCTTTTTGCCAGAAAAAAGTTGAAAACAAAAATGTGATGATGTGACAGCTCAAAGCAAAATCCTCCGAATATTTCCATAGCCATATAATTCCTTGCTTCAGATAATCCAATGTATATTTGCACATTCTCATATCATTTTACATGTACACCCAGTTACATAAAGTATGCTGTTTTTGAAGAATGGATCTTGTTCTTTAACAACCTTGAATGCCAATCTGCTGTTTTATGAACATGAGGGACTTTTTAATGTGCATACTTTTTGAGATGATTTTGGTCCTACTTGTTCACTCATGACATGGGACAGATAATTCAAAACATAAAGTTCTGAAGGACAGCTAAAATTAAAAGTGAAAGTAATCTTCAGAAATTGGAATGCTCCTGAGGGGGAAAAAAACACTGAAGAGATAGATCTCTGAGCTTGTTATACAACACACTGAAAGAAAAATTCATTTGCATAAATAGTTAAACTATTATATACAAAAGCAAAGAAGTGGACAGAATGTATTAGGTTCTAAGAAGAAACTATTTTTATCAGATGTTTGTTGATAATTCCTGTCTTCCTATATGATAACAGATGTCTCTAATAATTCCCCTGGAAACCATGACTGTCAATCAAAAATAATCCAAACTGGAAATAAGTATAAAGTAGAATATAAACCAGAGTTTAATCAACTGTGGCTAAGATTTTGTGACAGCCAGCAACTATTTTCCCATTCTGCCTTTCCCATTGTGTCCCATTGTGACAGCCAGCAACTATTTTCCCATTCTGCCTTTCCCATTCTGCCGTTCCCATTGTCCCATTACTCAATTATCAGTAATTCTTTTTCCATCTAAAAGTACATTTAATAGATATAAAACAGTTCATAAGAACTGTCATGAGCACGTTGCAGTATCAGGACAGAAACTGAAATGGTTGGCTTATTGTAACATTTTTAATTATTTTTTGAATGCAGAAAAGGTTCAGGGAATTGAAGTTTGACACTATTTTAAAACTGCATACATATTTTGGCTAAGAGCAGGATGTGATGCAGACCTTCCCTCAGGGCAATTTGGTTCCATTTCAACTTACTGAACTTGAATATGTATAGTTTATGCCCATAACTTCAATAAACTCTTGCACATGGAATTTTGGAGCCTGAAGTGTCTGGGAAAAACTATCCCATTAAGAGAGTGAATTGCCCTAATACATTTTAGAGGTAGCAAAGATCTTCATTCGTTTTATTGTCTGTTTAACAAATGAGGTACATAAATTATATGCTGAAAGGATAATGGAACAGGTTGACCTTTTGGGCAATTCAGTATTATGATTAGATTGATATCTTTTCTGCTACAAGTTGAGAATGTTGAAAAAAGTTTGGAAATGTGATGAACCACGGAGGTAAAATTCATTACAATAATTCAAAACTTCAGGAGTAAATTAGAGACAGTACATCATGTGCTATATTTGCTCTTCATTTCTATGGGAGGGGTTGTAACATGAACTTCAAACCATAAAGAAATAATTAAAGATAAATAACTGGGTGAAACCCATTTGTGCCCTTAATATATTACTTCTGATGGAGTTTCTAATCCCATACCACCTAGAAAACATTTTCAAACTTATTGATTCAAAGCACTTTTATGATAAATTTTTACACCCTCTCAGAACCTTTCTGTCCTTTTCTCCCTGAATTTAGCTAAATACAGTAAATAAATTAAATAATTTAATTTAGATATGTCTGATGACTGGATGAGATGGTAGGAGTTTAATTATGCAATATGGCAGGCAGTCACCAAGCTTCTCTCATGCCTTCCCTATTGCCCAGCCTACACTTCTAATGAATGGATGTTGATCTACATTATGGCCTCAAATGTCTTCAAGCTCTCATCCTAAAACCCTGTAAATCTTGACATTTAAATTATGAATAGTAGTTACCACTTTATTTCTGAGATATGTCTTCTTTGCATCTGTGACCTCTTCCCTTGAATAGAGAGACTCAATAAAACTGATGTGTTATTTTCATTTTCATCAGGTATATAATTACATACCTGACTGCTTATGTAAGTACGGAAGCTATGAACTCTCTAATGTTCAGAAGCTTTATAGAAATAAGTTTGTTTTTTTTAAAAAAAAATCTTTTTTAATGTAACTCCTGCTTGGATTGTTTCTACTTTAGAAAGAAATATTTTGAATTGTCCCACTACATTTTATATCTTGATTAAAAAAAAGAAGAAGAATAGCAAGGGAATTTGGGTAAAATCAGATATCAACTTAATGTTATAACATCTGGACTGCAACAATTGGGTAGATGATAGCACTATGGTAGATGATAGCAAAGAGGATCTCATTTTTGGAAATAACAAGGTACACAAATGTAGCATTTGCTTGCAACTCCTCAAAGCCGGGACATATATACTCAATATTGCAAAAGACATGGTAGTTTGACCTGATGGCACAAAATCAGTCAGACAGGAAGTACAATTGTCTCCTTTTGTGCTCCAGATTTGAAGACAAACAATTGCTTTACTGTATATGCAATTGTTTGAACAAGGATGAGGATAGCCTCATGCATTAGATCTTTTGACATAATCCCCCTTGACGTTCCCACCACCTCTCCCTCTCTGCCTTCTTCCACGTCCCTCTCCTTCACTTTTGCCAAAATCCATCATACTGTAGATAGATAGATAGATAGATAGATAGATAGATAGATAGATAGATAGATAGATAGATAGATAG